>PVKS010000795.1:0-169551 GCA_004027875.1 Aplodontia rufa | reverse complement strand
TAACATCAAACGTAAAAGCTCCCTGTCCTCAGAAGCCTTACTCCAAACACTTCTTGGTAACCCCCCATCAGAGCCTCCTTGGTCACTTCCAGAATTTTTTCAGTTTCCCATGTGGCTTCCGTTGCTCTGAGACTTAGCTGTGTTCATGGTGCTGGGGTTTGAACTCACGACCTTGCACATTCCAGGCAAGCATAGTAACTGCTGAGCAGCCCCACTTCCAGAATTTTTAATGTACATCTGTCACGTAGGTGACAAGACAAACTCAGCTCTATCATCTTCTAACAGTGTATAGTGAATTCCTTAATGACCGCTTTGCTTTCTTGGGTTTGCTCATCAGTGGTCAACCATGATCTGAGTACATTATTACAGAGCAATAAGGAATTAAGGTATTTTGAGAAAGACTACATTCACATAAATTTTAATATAGCATATTATTATAATTATTTTCTATTATTTTGTTAATTTCTTACTGTATCTGATTTATTAAACTTTATTGTAGGTATGTATGAATAGGAATGAACATAGCATATATAGGGTTTGGTACTGAGAGTGATTTCAGGCATCTACTGGGGACCTCGGTGCATATTCTTTGCAGATAAGGGGCAATATAGCATGTTACTTATGTATCATCATCTTAATTTTCCTACTAGAATGGAAGCCCGGGAAGATGGGGGTTTTGTTCATTCTTATCTTTCTGATGCCTTGCGCAGCCTCTGGTTAGAGGCTGTCCACACAATTAGCACTCCTTAACATTTGCTGAACGACTGAATGAGAGGAGGCGTGTAAGCTGCTCTGGTTGTTACTGTCTTATTTACCAACTGTCAAAAACTGTTCAGGTGATTGCTTGCCTGTGTTATCACATGGACCAGAAAAGGAAAGAGTTCATGAATAACTGTTATTACTAGTTTTCTTAAAAGGGACAGATTCTAATGTGGATCATAAAATTCAAAGAAAAATTATAAACATACACACCAAGAGTCCCTACTTCATTCCAACATGCTGTGTGTGACTCCACTGGGTGAAAATCCCTACCTTGTCGGCCTCCTTTGCAGCACTCCTCTCCTTGAGGCAAGAACTGTGTCTTTCCCAGCCTCATCCTGTTATCTCCAGATCCAGATAGAAGACGTTGGTACATGTTTATTGAGTGAAGGAGTGAATGGGCTACACCAGGTCAGCAGGGATGCCTGACTCCTCAAGGTTCCCTGGCCTGCGGTGTTGCCGAATTGTCAGGCGGGGTTCATGCCCAGTGAGCAAGGACTATGATCTTTAATGGATGTCTGCCATAGACACAGGGAGAGAAAGTGCTAGCACCTCAGTCACACGGCGGCCACACTTGTGGTATTGATATGTGCTATGTCTAACTCCCAAAACAGTTCAAAAATTGGATTTTGAACAAGCAGCTTTATATCCTTTTGATGAACAAGTGCTTAATAATGATGTGCATAAAAACCTTGTCACAGATTCCGTAGGTAATCTCATGGAATATGGATTTGGCTGAAGTATCTCTTCATGCCACCCCACAGTCCCCTCCACAGCCACTGCCCAGTATCACTGAGGATGTCTGAAATACAGACAGGCAAGACTTTTTTTTTTTTTTAAGATAGAGGGACAGTGAGGGAGAGAGAGAAAGAAGGAGATAGAATCAATTATATTAAGTATTTCATGTGGCCTTCGTTGCTCCAACACTTCATTGTGTACATGGTACTGGGATTTGAACCCATGGACTGGGGCATGCAAGGCAAGTGCTGTAATCACTGAACCACTGCTTCAGTCCCAGACTAGGCAAGACTGATGTAGTATTCTTGCTGACAAGAACAGAACAGGTTTTCTGTGAACAGGCATCGTATAACTGAGGTTCCTTTCAGGCCACATTGAATGCTGCATGTGCCATTGGTGCCCTTGTGGTGGCAAAGGCGCTGGCTTTGTCTCGCACTGCCCTTGCAGCAACCCCCTAAGCCAGTGCTGCAGGCCCTTGGCCTTGCTCCAGGTCCCCTGCTGTGAGGGTCCTGAGCCACCCACTTCTCCTGAACTCTGCATTATAGACTCCCTGCAGCTGTAACTCTGATCCCCTTTGGTTATTGTGAAATCAGTTACCCATGTCCACAACGTTAAATGGAAACTAAGCGAGGAAAAAACTATTTATTTTATTTATTTATTCCTCTTTGTATACTACTCTGTTCTTTTTCTCTATATATTCTTTCTTGTTAGGCTGTCACCTTTGTTATCCCTTAGCCTTTACCCTATCTCCACCTTCCCTGTGGTCCAAATCAAAGTTTCTCGACACTAGTGTACCTAAAAATAATTCTAGATATTTTTAATGTATGTAAATCAATAGTAACCTGCTTGAAATAGTGGTATAAATTGTGGTAGTTCTGTATTCATCTCCTGCCAAGAAGTAGATACATAGCTTGTGCTTAATATCAATGGAATTAAATATTTTATACTAAAGACCTATGTGCAGATAAAATATTCGCTGTTATAGAAATAAATCAACACAATAGGGAAACGGCACAGTTTTGTTCACGCTAATGTGTTCAGCGAAGCTATTCTCATTTCTTTTTCTGTTCTTCAAGGACAGTTCAGAGTACTAGTAAATTTTACCTTGTGTTCCTACAGTAGATCAAGAGTGAGAACCAAATCCCAGGGTTCTGCCTGTGTGAACTCTTCTGTGAATTGACTGCATCTCTTTTAGATTTTTATACTGTAATATACTCTTTTGACTATCTTGTTAATTCAAACTAGCCATGCTACTGCCAGTTATAGCAAGTATAAATATAAGCTACATGACAGAAAATAAATAATCCCTGCATAAATCATGAAAATAAAACTACAGGGCTGGGGGTGTAGCTCCGTGACAGAACACTAGCCTAGCCTGTGCAAGCCCCTTGGTTCAATCCCCAGCACAGGAAGGGGAAAAAAAAACTACAGAAGGATCTGATTAAATTTAATTGGAGCTCATATTCATAGGGAAAGCATGCTTATTCATTGCAATTTATTAGAATGTACAAGGATAAAGGAAGAAATGTCGGGGAAATATTTTAAGCTTTTCGGGGCTTTACGTTAGCACACCAGAGTACAACACTACCGGGATACTGAATAATGTAAAACCAGAGTTATGCAAGAAAACAAGTTAATATGAATTATAAATTTTAAAGGAAGAATATTAAATGGGGAAATACAGAATAATAGCTGAATCATCCTAGGTTCTGATCAGTGACCTGAACCTAGGGTATTTATCACCTGCAAGACTGCTGTCTTTCACGGATGTTGTAAAGATTCAAAATAACGTATATAAAGTTCCTAGATCCTAGTCAGCGTTTTAAATGACAGTATTATCCAACTAGAAAAAAAGGTTTTAGGAGTAATAATATGTATTCTTTTCTGACATAACATTTGAAAATTTTTTTTGCGTGACTGAGCAGTGGCTAAAATTAAATTATAACTTCCATTGAGTGATATATTTCTTGCTGAAAAGCATCAAGCAAAGAAACTGAGAATTGAGTTGTGTTTGAAACGAATTAGGAAATTTTTTCTATTTGGGAGAAAATGTTGGACAATCTTTGAAAGTCAGGTGGCTTTTGATTTCAAAATAATTAGTCCTTAATATCATGTTTATAAATGTGGATTTTTAGACAATTTGATTAAATAAAATAGCAATGCATCAACTGCTACCTTTGATTATATTTACAACTCAAAGTCTATATTCTTTAATTTTGAGTGTGATATACTTTAGAAAACTTTATCTGCTAATGTCTTCAAATTATCAAGGTAGCTTATTTTTAAAATATAAATATGTTGTATCAAGGAGAAATTGGTCAAGTTCTTTTTATTATTCTATTGATCTAACTTAAAATTTTATATTCATTCCAAAGTCAACAGAAATGTTGTTTTATTTACTCATTTAAGCCAAACATTGAATCTCTATGAGAAATAAAGTATAAAACTTGATTTCTTTTGAAAATTTACATCTTTATAACTCACAGTACAAAATAAGGTCTGAATTATAGTATCTTCAACCTAGGATATTTCTGCTATAATTTTTAAGAAACTTGGGCCTCTGGTTAACATGAGACAACAGTGCCACCTTTAGTATATTTTAATTCCTAAATTGCAGTAAAAATCACTCATGAAGATAGCTGACTTTCACTTAAGGAAATATGAAACTAGAGGATTTTGAGCAGGAAGTAACTTAGTGCTATTATCTGCCTTCAGGTAAATTTGTGATGTTGTGATCTAAATTCCTTTTGCCTCTATTTTATAGCCTTATCTCCCTGACCTATGCCTTTGATGTTCTGATCCATTTGCTGAAACACATATAAATGATATCATTAACAAAAATATTTATGTTCAAGTCCAATGCAATTTTATGAGGACTATAACACTACTTCTTTAACTTTAATTAATGTACCATTCGTCGTTGTTTTAGGGTTTTTAGCTAGTGAATGCATTATTTATATAAGATCTTTGAAGAAACCAAGCATTATCACACATATAATATGAGATATTAAGATATATAGATATGAAAGGAAAATTTTTCTATTTTCAATTACCAAATGTGAGTGTACTTGATAATCATATTCTTTGTCCTAAACATGTATTAGTATTAAAATTTGCGTGACTATTTAAATCACATGATTTCTTTTACGAATGTACAAATTGAAGCATTGATTTTTTTATTATAAAAATAAAATTACACTTTTGTAACTTTTATAAGTTTTATTATCCACTGAAGATTCCCATCTGCTGCATTCTGGATACATGTAGGATAATGTAAGAGACTAAAGGAATAATATGAAAAGCCTTTCAGATTTATCCCATCAACAGATACTTCTGAGCATTTCCTCTCTGCAAGACATATATCACTATATTCCAATGATCATTTCCTATAGAGTTCTTCTAATTGCATGCATATAACACATGAAGTCACATTTTTAAGTGAGAAGGATATTTTATCTATATATGCCACCAACATGTACAGAGTTCTTGTAAGCTTTACACACCAAAGTCAAACAATTCGATAATGAGTAATACCATTACGGTTGGAAAGAGAAATGTCCCCCAAAAGCCTTGTGCTAAAGCTTGGTCACCAGCTTTAGCACAAGTTGTGGTGCAACTTTTAGGAGGTAGGACCTAGCTGGAGGAAGTAGGTCATTGTGGGCATGCCCTTGAAGGGAAATTGGGGCACTGCCCCCAACCCCTGCTTTCCAGAATCCAAGAGAGGAGCAGCTGTGCTCCGCCAACAGTCTCCACCATGATGTTCTGCCTTACTACAGGCTCGAAATCCATACAGTCAAGTGACCCTGGGTTTCAGATCTCTGAAACCACTTGCCAAAATAAATTCTCCCTTCTTTATTTTTCTCATGAATTTTGACACAGTAATGGAAAGCAGACTAACACACTACATATTATGAATTCAATATTATACTAGATGTGAAATTAGGATTTGAAATGAGGTATGTAATAAAGTCCAGCCTCCAAAGAACTCATACTTCATGGGAGAAAAAGTTAATATATGTTATGCCATTAAGAAATATGGAAATTTGTTTTATACTAACATAACAGAAGTGGCTCACAACTACTATGTCTGAAACAATAGTAGATATCTAATCTATATAAACTTACATATTATTTTACTTTCAGTGGAATCAAATACAACTAAATGTATGACTGAAACACTAAGAACTATGGGCAGGAGGAAAAGAGAGCCCCCAAAGTACTTTCAGGATCAGATTGAGATTCAATTTCTGCTGAAGTTTATTAAACACCTTAGAAATCCAGGATGTATGATACTAGATAGAATCCTCTCTTACATGCTCTATACTGAATAAGATCATGGGTATGGAATTAATATCTTCATTATACCGAGGGGCAACTTAGGCTCAAAGTTGGACAGGCCCAACAAGCTTAACCTGTCCAATGGCTGAGCCATGATTCACTGCCAAGCCATTAGATTATTATACCAAAAAAATAAAATTGCATGGCACAATACTTCTGAGAACCCAGGCTTACTGACAGAAGGACAAGCTAGCCCCTTGTTAAAACGTGGCACACACCATCCATTGGCAGTCTTATAGAGTGACCAACTTCCAATTTGAAAATGCACAATATCAGAGCATCAAGTAATTAATGAGATCTGGATTCCTTACAATTACTATTTTACATTGCTAATGGGGTCACTCATAAGATTTATTTTGAAAAGAACTGAGAATATTTTTGAGCTTGAATTTGAATGCTGATTCAACTCTTAGCAGTAAATTACATAAGCAGAGTAAATAGCATATCTTTGAATCTGCCTTTCTGGGATACTTTGAGAACCACAAGAGGAAAAACGTAGTGGGGATCCAACAGATATTACCTGCCTTCATGCCACCTGGATATTTAATTGTTAGAAAAAATGAATAGAGAGTTTTTATCATGGCAACCCATGGCAGAGCTGAATGAAAAATCTTTCCATGAATGTGGGATGCCAACAGTAGGAGAAGTGCCTTTCTGTGACATGGGTGAACAGCAAAATTTCTCCCTATCCAGGAAAGGAAGTTTAGTGACACGGAGCCATGGACAAACTGAAAGTACAAGAAATCCCAAATAATAATTTTCCAGCACCAGCTACCCAGATGGCAGGTTGAGGATTTGCCCCAGAGGGGAGGAAGCTGCAGGCTCATAAATAAAGAAACTCAAATACAGCAGTGAGCGCTCAGCGGAGGCTGGGCACGGGGGCTCCAGTGCTCCAGGACTGTGGCAGTGGCAGGAACTGAAGGACAGCTTTAATACACACCAATTAGTGTCCCCTGAATCTGATCATGCAAAGAAACAGGGTGGCGGCCACCATTTTGAATATTCCCAGAGGGCAGTACAGGAAACTGGTTGGAGAACAGTAAACCCAGAACCACCAGATCCAGATAGGATAGGGAGGTCAGTCTGGAGGAGCAGCTCCAAGTCCCCAGTGTTTTGAATGTCTGCCCTGGGGGCTGTGTGGGCCTTGTGGACCCTCCCTACTGCTCCAGCGACTTGCATTTAGAGGCTTCCTGTTCACTCCATTATATGTCAATCTACAGGTGGAGTCCATGACCAGGACCTAAATAGCCTGGGGTGGGGGGGCAATCAGCCTGCAGGTTCAGCAGATACTGCCTGAAACTCTCAGGTGGGACAGAGGCAAGTGTCAGCCCCAACAACCTATGAATATGGGCAACCTGGCTCCAGTTGCTTTCCCCTACTTTCAGACCCTGAATTCTGTGAACAGCAGCGGTCCGGTCCCATAGATCCTGGGTGCTCCAAGTGGGACTGGGCTTTAATGACCCCTAGTGTTTGCATTTGAGACCTCCACAAACACTGGTCTACCTGGTGTCTCCTTCACACATCTTCCCCTTGCTGGGGTTGTGACTGCCCCACACATCTCTTGGGACAAGTGGGGATCTCAAGACATCCAAGAGTGGGGCAATAATGGTCCCAGATGAGCTCAGTTCAGGCTAGCCACTCTCCTTGGAACAGCAAGTGTCCCTTACAACTGCACCAGGATCCACAAGACTCCCAGGGCCTCCTGGGTCCCTGACTAAGTGGGACAATAGTTTGGGCAGGCAGACACTAAACTGCCCAAGAGCGCAACTCTGGCGGCCCTAAAGTCTGTTCTCACAGGAAGCAGGGAATGTGAATGTTTGCAACCCCTCTACAGCAGAAAATTACTGGGAGGCCTCCTAAAAAGAATCTCATTGTCAGCTGAGATCACCAAAAACTCAACTGGGAAGTGACTCCACCTAGAAGTCAGTTATAAACACATATCCCCACTATACATTTTTACCTTAGCAGCGATTATTCATAACCTTCCCAACTCCTATTGTGTTGTTGTTGTTGTTCTTGGAATTGGTGTTCCTTGGTATATGTAATTTTTTTGTGTGTGCGATTGTTTGTTTTTTACTGTCACTGTGTTTTGTTGTTTGTCTGCTTTGTCCATATTGCTGGGGTTTGACCTGTGACTGTCTGCAATATTGCAAACTAGTGCTCAGTCTCTTTGGGCTGAAAAGACCCCCAGTATCTACCACCTGCTTCTTCCCTTTACTCTATCAAGTCCTAAATGGTGTTCTGATCTCCCTCATCCTCTCTCAAAGTCATTACCCAACTCTCATCCCACTTCGATCTTTTCTTTATTTTTAGCAGAATAGCCTACATTATCTCTACAACCTTGTAGAGCTATATCCTAATTCACAAGTTCCACACTACCTTCCTACTTCCTTCCCTTTGCTCTCTAGACTTTTTTCTCTCACCTACAGAGGTCCTGGTAAACTGAAGTGAGCACCATACTTGAAAACAGATGTTTGCTTGCTAACGAAGTACTGTGAGAACCCTCATGAAAGAAAACTAATCTGATTACTTCTACAGATGCTAATCAACACTGTAACAGCTACAGTCAACATTGTAGGCATTGGCTGCACTTATTGACTTCTACCCCCATCCCCTGAGGTATTGGAAAACCTAAAGGTCCACCATAATTCACAGATTAGGGTGGCTGCAATTGAACTCTGCTTCCCAAATTCTACCCCAGCCCAACTAAGCAAAGAGATAAAAGGCTTCAATACCATCAACAAAGACCCCAAGAGAAGTATTCACTGTTGGACCTGAAGCCACAATCCCTGAAACTGAAAATGAGAAAAAAGGTAAAAAACCTTCCACCTCAACCTCACAGCTCTCCATCCAAGGAGTCCATGGTTGGGTCCTAGATGAAAACCTAGAAAAAATGTATCAACAATATGATTAGTAATTCAATCAAAAAATTAAAAGAAGATTTAAGGAAAGAGATAAGAGAGCAATTTCAGGAGATGAGAGACCACATATATAAAGAGCTAGACATTCTGAAAAGAAATATAGCAGAGCTCTTAGAATTGAAGAATACTGATAACTAAATCAAAAGGTCATTGGAAGATACGAATACCAGAGCAAACTCAATGGAAAATAGAACCTCAGCTCTCAAAGAGCAAACATCAGATAATGAAGACAGGCTGAGCAACACTGAATTCAAGGAGGACAGACAAGAAAAGAAACTTATTTTACATGATCAGAACTTCCAAGTAATAATTGACAAGATAAGAAGAAATAATTTGAGAGTAACTGGTATTGAAGAAAGCATTGAATAACAAACAGGGGGCATTAAGAATCTTCTGAGTGAAATTCCCAAAGAGACTATTCCCCGTATCAGAATTGATCCAGAAAATCAAATTGAAGATGCCTATAGGACACCAAATGGACCTAACCAAATGAGAAAACTCACTGAGACCCATCATTTATAAAATGAATAACAGAAATATCAATGAAAGAATCCTAAAATCAGCAAGGGAAAAACACCAAATCACTTTCAGAGGCAGACCAATAAAGATTACTATGGATTTCTCATATCAGACAATAAAGGCCAAGAGAGCATGGAATGCTCTCTTGGAAGAAAGCAATTTTGAGCCAAAGATACTATACCCTGCAAAACTCTGCTTTAAATGTCACAGGGAAATTAAATACTTCAATGATTAATTCAAGCTAGCAAAGTACATGAACATAAAGCCTACTCTACTGAAAATTCTCAAGGACATACTTCATTCAAAGGAACAGATAAAGAACTTCCAAAACCCATAAGCAGAAGAAAGTCAGTAATCACATAACATACTAAAAGTTGTCCAAGATGGTGCAAAACACAGCAATAGTCACAACGTCAGGGACCCCTGAATGTGAATGGACTCAGTGCCCCAATCAAAAGACACAGATTGCCTTACTGGATCTAAAAACAAAATTCAACAATATGTTGCCTACAGGAGACACACCTCACAATCAAAAATAGACACAGACTGAAGGTGAAAGGTTGGCAAAATGTCTGCCAGGCTTGTGGCGCATAAAAGCAAGCTGGTGTTGTGATCCTAAAATCCTTAATAAAATTCTAGCTATCCAGATCCAAAAACACAAAAGATGATACACCATGATCAGGTGGGCTTCATTCCAGGAATGCAGGGCTGGTTCAACAGACACAAATCACTAAATGTAATTCACCACTTAGACAGAATTAAAAATAAAAATCATATTGTCATTTCAATTGATGCAGAAAAATCCTCTGATAAAATTCAGCACCCATTTATGCTCAAAACTCTGGAGAAGATAGACATCAAAGGAAGATACTTCAACTTCATAAGAGCCATTTATGACAGATTCATAGCCAACATTATGCTTAATGGAGAAAGACTGAAAACATTTCCACTGAATTCAGGAACAAGACAAGGATGTATACTTTCACCACTCTTATTCAATATAGTCCTTGAAATCCTAGCCAGAGGTATCAGACAAGAGAAGGAAATCAAAGGAATTCAAATAGGAAAAGAGATAGTCAAGATGTCTCTGTTTGTTGATGACATGATCCTATACCTAGCAGACCCAATCAACTCTACCAGAAGACTCCTGGAGCTTATAAATGATTTCAGCAAAGTGGCTGGCTATAAGATCAACACTCATAAATCATTAGCTTTCCTATACTCAGGCAACAAGTCCACTGAAGAAGAAATCAGGAATTCTGTCCACAATTTCCTCAAAAAGAATAAAATACTTGGGCATCAATCTAACAAAGGATATAAAGGACCTCTACAATGAAAACTATCAAACATTAAAAAAAGAAATTGAAGAAGACCTGAATAGATGGAAAAAATTCCATGTTCTTGGTTAGGTAGAATCAATATAATCAAAATGGCCATTCTACCAAAAGCCCAATATAGATTCAATGCAATTCCCATCAAGATAACAATGACATTCTTCATGGATATAGAAAAAGCAATTCTCAGATTCATAATAAATAATAAAAGGCCCAGAACAGTCAAAACATTACTAAGCAAGAAAGAGGAAACAGGAGGTGCCACAATTCCTGACCCGAAATTATACTATAGGGCTATATTAACAAAAATAGCATGGTATTGGTGTCAAAACAGAAATATAAACCAATGAAATAGAAGATATGGAGACAAACCCTCAAATCTTTAACTATCTGAAATTTGATAAAGGGGGAAAATACATAGTGTGGAAGAAAGACAGCCTGTTCAACAAATGGTGCTGGACAGCCATATGCAGACAAGTGAAATTGGATCCTTGCCTCTCACCCTACACAAAAATCAAATCAAAATGGTTCAAGGATCTGGAAATTAAGCCAGCAACTATACAATTGCTTGAAGAAAAAGTATGATCAACACTACACAACATAATGGTTGGCAGCACCTTCCTTAACAAGACTCCCATAGCACAAGAATTAAAGTCAACAATAAATGAATGGGATCCCATTAAACTAAAAAGCTTCTGCACAACTAAAGAATTGGTCAAGAATGTCAAGAGAGAGAACCTACAGAATGGGAGAAATATTTACCTGTTACACCTCAGACAGAGGGCTAATATCCAGAATATAGAAAGAAATCGAAAAACTGAACACCAAAACCACAAATAATCCAATCAATAAATGGACTAGGGAACTAAATAGAAATTTATCAATGGAGAAAGTCCAAAAACCCATAAATATGTGAGTAAATGCTCTACATCACTTGCAATCAGAGAAATGCAAATCAACACTTCACTGAGATTCCACTGCACTCCTGTCAGAGTGGCAAAAATGAAGAATACAAACAATGACAGATGCTGGAGGGGTTGTGGGAAGAGAACACCACTTTCACACTTTTTGTGGTACTGCAAGCTTATACAACCACTCTGGAAAGCAGTGTGGAGATGCTTAAAAATTCTAGGGCTGGAACCACCTTATGACCCAGCTATCCCTCTCCTGGGTCTTCCAAAAGAGCTAGAATTGGCATACTACAGAGATACAGCTTCATCAATGTTTATAGCAGCTCAATTTATTATAGATAGCTAAACTATGCAACCAATGCCCCTCACTGGATGAGTGGATTCAAAAATTGTGGTACATAAATACAATGGAATTTTACTCTGCTATTAGAACAATATCATGGCATTTGCAGCCAAATGGATGGAGAGGGAAAAAATTTATGTATTAGTATTATTAGTACAATAACTGGAAAAGTTTATTGATTCATGGTCATATATAAATACTAGCTGTTTTTCTTTCCCCATTCTTTTTGTTTTCTAGGGGGGGGTTCTCCCCCCACCTTTTTCTTTTTTTTTTATTTAAAAAATTTTTTGTTTTGTTTGTTTGTATGTTTCTTTCTAATTTTCTTCTCTTCTCTCCATTATCTCTCTTATTCCCTCTTGTCTTTCCTGTCTATCCTTGTTCTACCTCCTGAGAAGAGGGATTCTGGTCAGTGCATATAGTATTTGAAGTATATTGTGCCTGAAATATATAATTTACCTGTGGGAACTTCTATCCTTAAATGATCACCCAAATTTTATTGATATCTTTTTTATCCTTCCTATATTTGGCCACAGCTATCTTAGCATCCCCCAGGATCTGTATTTTCTTTCTTTTTGTTTTTTTTTCTTTTCTTTTCTTTTCTTCTTTCTATTGAGTTCTTTTTCTTTCTACAGCAAATCTTTTACCTCCTCCATTTCCTCACTGTCCACAATTGGTCAATACAATCTCCTCTCTAAATTTCACTTGCATTCTCTTCTCACTCTGGGTCCCAATTAGTTAATACCCTTTGATCCCCCACCATTAAGGCTAAGTAACAATTACTGGTCAATCTAAATAAAAATAGTATGTTTTGAAGCCTGACATAGGTGATAGTTAAATACTAGTGTTGCTGAAAGTATTGATTATCACTACCATTAGATTCATAGGCTGAATTCAAAAGTGTACTATACTCTGTTCTAAATAACCAATTTAATACTGTTTATTGTAAGCTTTGGTAGTTCATATTGATAATCTATTAACCCATAAGGTGTTGGTAATTTTTAAGGGTAATCAACAGTTCACAGTAAAAGGGATTAGACTTCTGAACTCAACTTTCCTGACAAAACACCACAATACCCCAAACCAAGCAAGGGACTGGACAAAACACCCAATCCAACAGCTTAATCCTTAAGGGGAAAAAAAAAAAAAAAACCAGAGATCTCAGGGCAAGAACCCGCCTCATCTTATGGAGTGAGAAAAAGCCTGAGCAGACCCCCCTTCACTAGTGTGAGCTCCAGGACTCCGGTCCTACCACAGCAGGTGAGCTGGACACCTCCAAGGCCCCCCACACCCAGATTCCACACAATTGTCACACACGCCATCTGGGTCCTGAAAATCTGGGCCCATTCCACCACCAAGGATCCCAGACGCTAACACAGCAAATAGGATGGTCCTCACACATCTGGAAACCTAGCACCCATTGACAAATCTCAACCAATTACCCTCAACAGCACAGCAGATGGTCCACAACCCCACCAGGTGCCAAGCCTGAGTCCTAGAACCTTAATCCAAAATCTGCAACAAAACAAGGCTCCAGGCAGAAAAAGTCTTACAGGAAGGAAGAAGTCATCAAAGAGGCAGTAATTGACCCAACCCTTAGTGTGTAAGGAAGAACAACCCCATGTCTTGTATTGCTTCAAAAAGCAATCTCCAGTCAAATAAGCGAGAAGAAGCTCTTCAGAGATGAGGAATCAAACTAAAAGAGGTTTACCTTTCCCACAACTCTCCTAGCAAGGGGGCTATGGCTGGGGACTGGGAGGAAAATCTGCAACAAATTATCAATGATTTGATAACAAAAAGGAACAATGAATTAAAAGAAGAGATAATTAACGGAATAAAAGAGAAAACTCAAGAGTTGAGAAACTCTATCATTAAAGAAATTGATATACTCAAAAAGGAAGTAACAGAGCTAAAATCTGTGGTCAATGACATGGGAGGGACCATAGAAGAATTTAATAATAGACTAACTTCATTAGAAAATAGAACCTCTGCTATTGAAGAAAGAACATCTGACAACGAGAACAGGCTGTCCAAGCTAAAAGCACACCAACAACAAAAAAGAAAACTAAGAGAACACAATCAGAATTTTTAAAATGTCTGGGATGAAATGAGAAGAACCAATATGAGAGTTATCAGGTTTCAAGAAGAAATCAAAACATGCATGAATGGTATGAGGAACATCCTCAAGGAAATTGTGAAAGAAAAGTTTTCTCATGTAAAAATAGAATCAGAGAAGTTCATCCAGGAAGCTTACAGGACACCCAATAGGCCTAATAGAATTAGAAACTCACCAAGACACATCATATTCAAAATGTACAATAGGGATACCAAGGAAACAATATTAAAAGCAGCAAGGGAGAAATGCCAAATTACATTCAGAGGTAAACTAATAAGAATTGTCTGTAACTTTTCAACCCAGACTCCGGAGGCAAGAAGGTCTTGAAAAGATATCTTTCAACATCTGAACGACCACAACATGCAGCCAAGAATTCTATACCCAGCAAAATTGAGTTTCAAATTTGATGGAGAAATAAGAACTTTTCATGATAAGAAAAAACTGGCAGCATTTGTAAACAGAAAACCCGCCTTACAAAGATTTCTCAAGGAAATCCTCCTGACAGAAGAACAAGTAATCAATACCCAAAACCCACAGAGGAAATTCAGTAAAAGTATCACCCATCAATAACCAACCAAGACAACCACAGATCTAGCTAAATAAGATGCAATGACTATGAACCAATTCCACACTTCTATTTTAACACTGAAGTAAATGCTTTAAATGCACCACTGAAAAGACACAGACTTGCAGACTGGATCAAAAAACCAAATCCAACAATATGCTGCTTACAAGAAACTCACCTAACAGGCAATGATATTCACAGATTAAGGATGAAAGGATGGAAAAAAATCTACCATGCGTACGGCCCAAGAAAGCAAGCCAGTGTTGCAATAATTATATCCAACAAAATAGATTTCAAATATAAATTAATAAGAAGAGATGAAAAAGGCCACTACTTAGTACTAAAAAGAACCCTACAATAGGAAGAAATAACCACAGTTAATATTTATTCTCCAACAGTGCACTCAACTATGTGAATAAATTACTTCATGACATCAAACCACTCATGGACCTCAACACAATAATACTGGGAGACTTCAACACTCCTCTATCACCATTAGACAGACCAGCAAAACAAAAAATCAATAAAGAAATCACTAGCCTAAATAACTCCATAAATCAAATGGAATTAACAGACATATATAGAATATTCCATCTGAAGTAGAGAATACACCTTCCGCTCAGCAGCACATGGATCCTTTTCCAAAATACATCATATTCTGGTTCACAAAGATAATCTCAGCAAATATAAAAAAGTAGATCTTATTCTGTGTGTCCTATCAGATCACAATGTCATGACCCTAGCAATCAACAGTAAAAATTATATATTCATCGAGTTTGAATAATTCCCTATTAAATGAAGAATGGATCCAAGAAGACATGAAAGAAGAAATCCAAAAATTCTTGGAAGAAAATGAAAATGAAGACACAACATTTCAAAACCTCCAGGACAGCATGAAAGTATTCCTAAGGGGAAATTTTATAGCACTGAAGAGAAATCCCAAATAAATAAGCTTATGCTCCATCTCAAAGCTCTTCAAAAGGAAAAACAATCTAACCCCAAAGCCAACAGAAGACAGGAAATAATGAAGATCAGAGCTGAAATCAATGAAATTGAGAACAAAAAGCAATGAAAAGAATTGATGAAATGAAGAGCTGGTACTTTGAAAAAATAAACAAGATAGATAGACCCCTAGTGATTCTCACTAAAGGAGAGAAATGAAGCAATCGATGAAATCTCCAAAGAAAAGGGAGCGATCACCACTGACCCCAAAGAAATCCAACAAATTATAAGATCATATTTTGAAAACCTATACTCCTCCAAGTTAGATAATAGGGAAGAAATGGATAAATTTCTAGACACATACAATGTCCCTAACTAGACACAGGACAATATTGAATTCCTAAATAACCCCATCACAGGCACTGAAATCCATGCAGCAATTAAGTCTACCAAAGAAGAAAAGCCCAGGACCTGATGGGTTCCCTGCTGATTTGTACCACACTTTTGAGGAGGAAGTAACACCTCTCCTTATTAAGTTATTTCAATAAATTGAAAAGGAGGGAACTCTCCCAAACACTTGTTATGAAGCTACCATAACTCTGACACCAAAACCAACAAGGATACATCAAAAAAAGAAAACTACAGGCCAATATCCCTGATGAACCTGTATGCAAAAATCCTTAATAAAGTCCTAGTGAACCATATTCAAAAACTTATCAAGAAGATAACCCATCACGATCAAGTGGGCTTCATCCCAGGTATGCAAGGCTGGTTCAACATATGCAAAACAATTAATGTAATTCACCACTTAAACAGAATCAAGGACAAAAACCATATGATAATCTCAACCGATGCAGAAAAAGCCTTTGATAAAATTCAGCATCCATTTATGCTCAAAACTCTAGAGAAGATAGGGATCAAAGGAACTTTTCTGAACTATGTAAAGGCTATGTATATGCTAAACTATGTATATGCTAAACACTTGGCTAGTATAATACTAAACAGATAAAAGCTGAAAACATTTTCACTACAATCAGGAACAAGACAAGGCTGTTGGCTCTCACCACTTTTATTCAATATTGTTCTTGAGACCCTAGCTGGAGCAATAAGGCATGAGAAAGAAATCAAACAGATAATAATAGGAAGAGAGGAAGTCAAACTCTCCCTTTTTGCTGATGATATGATCCTGTATCTGAAAGATCCAAAAAATTCCAACAGTAAACTGTTTGAACTTATAAACAGATTTAGCAAAGTGGCAGTCTACAAGATCAACACCCATAAATCAAAATCTTTCCTATACACTAACAATTAATAGGGCAGATGAAGAAATTAGGAAATAAGTTCCATTCACAATATCTTCGAAAAGAATAAAATACTTGGGAATTAACCTTACAAGGGAAATCAAAGATCTCTACAATGAAAATTACTAGTCACTGAAGAATGAAATCCAAGATGACCTAAGAAAATGCAACAATGTCCCATGCTCTTGGTTAGGCAGAATATAATAAAAATGGCCATTCTGCCAAAAGCTTTATATAGATTTAATGCAATCCCTATTAAGATGTAATTCTTTTCAGATATAGCAAAAGCAATTCTCAAATTCATTTGGAACAATAAGAAACCCAGAATAGCCAAAATATTACTAAGCAAGAAAGACAAAACAGGTCGTTTTGCTATACCAGATCTAAAACTATACCATAGAACTGTAGTAACAAGGACAGTATGGTACTGGTGTCAAGATAGGAAAGAAGACCAATGAAATAGAATAGAAGACCCTGAAACAAATCCACAAATCTTTAAGCATCTCATTTTTGACAAAGGGGGACAAAATATTACATGGAGAAGAGACAAGCCTTTTCAACAAGTGATGCTGGAAAAACTGGACAGCCACTTGCAGAAAGTTGAAATTACACCCTTATCTTTCACTTTGCACAAAAATCAAATCAAAATCGATCAAGGAGCTCGGAATTAAACCAGCTACCTTGCAATTGATGGTAGACAAATTAGGTCCAACACTTCAGCATTTGGGAGTAGACAAAGACTTCCTCAACATGTCTCCTGAAGTGAAGGAAGTAAAGTAAAAAATCAGTGAATGGGATGTCATAAAGCTAAAAAGCTTTTGTACTGCCAAGGAAATAATCAAAAGAGTCAAGAGGTTTCCTACAGAATGGGAGAGAATCATGGGCTATGATTCCTCTGACAGGGGCCTCATATCCAGAATCTACCAAATCCTCAAAAATATCAACTACAAAAACACAAACAGCCCAATCAATAAGTGGGCCAAAGAGCTAAATAGAAACTTCTCAACACAGGAGATTGATCAAGCCAATGAATACATGAGAAAGTGCTCTAAATCACTAGTAATCAGAGAAATGCAAATGAAAACTACATTAAGATATCACCTCACACCAGTGAGATTGGCAAAAATGAAGAAAATAAACAATAATAGATGCTGGAGGGGTTGTGGAGAGATAGGCACACCAGCACACTGTTGGTGGAACAGCAGACTGGTACAGCCCATCTGGAAAGCAGTGTGGAGAATCCTCAAAAAACTAAGGATGAACCTACCATATGATTGATCCTGCTTTCCTCTCCTGAGTATTTTTTCAGGGGATTTAGAATCAGCACATTACAGCAACACAGCAAAATCAATGTTCATAGAAACTCAATTTACAATAGCTAAATTATGGAAACAACCCAGATGTCCCTCACTGGATGAATGGATCCAAAATCTGTGGTACGTATATACCATGGAGTTCTATTCAGCAATTAGAAACAATGATGTTGCAGCCTTTGAAGGTAAATGGATGGCTATGGAAGAAATTATGCTGAGTGAAGTCAGCATAACCCAGAGAACCAAGGGCGGAATGTTTTCACTCATCTGTGGAGGCTGGAGCTAAACCCTGGCCATTGTGAAAGGTGGCCAATTCTCATGTTTTAAATCCTGAAAAAGTGTAGTGACATACATTCTAAGGCATTTGTAGAGATGTTTTGGGAAAAGGGGGGAGGGATAAAGGTGGGAGGGCTCTAAGTGGTAAATCTAATTTTCAGAATTTATATATATATATATTATAATGTTTCATTAGAAACATGTTCGATTGTTTAACGAATTTCTTTTTTTAAAGAAATGTACAATAAACAAACAAAAAAACTAGGGAATTAAAGTGGTAGAATAGTAAATATTTTTACACAAGAGAAGGTAGCAACGGAGGACTAGAAGAAGCAAGAAAGAAATCTAGAAGAAAACAAACAGTAAAAGAGCAGACACAAATCCCTCATATTAGTAATTGTTTTAAATACAAATTAAATATGCTATACAACCAAAGCATGATCAAATTGTATCCTGTTTATAAGATATACTTAAGGCTAAAAGATATAAATAGTTTGAAGACAAAAATAATGGAAAAATCAGTACTATGCAAATAGTACTAAAGAATCCTAGAGTAACTATACCAGAAGAAAACATAGATTTTAAAGACTAAAGACACTAATAGCAAAAAGAGATATTTTGCAATGTTAAAGGGTCACATAGTCAAGAAACAAAACCCTTATAAAACATATATTAACCTAACAACACAGTTTAAAAAAATATGAAGCAAAATATGGCCAGGATTGAAAGAAGAAATTAGTGATTCAACAATAATAGTTAGAACTTTAAAATTTTAATTTCAATAATGCTTTGAACAACTAAACACAAAATCAGTAAGGAAATAAAATACTTGAATAACATTGTAAACCAATTTGAGCTAAGAAATATCTCCTATCAACAACAGCAAAATAGTCTTCCCAAGTGCACTTGAAACATCTGCAGGATGGACCATAGGTAAAGCAATTTTGGATAAATGTCAAAGGTTGAAAATATAAATATGTTCTCTGATCATAATTGAAGGACACTAGAAATCAATACTAAGCAAATCTGGAGATTTCACAAACATGTGGAAATTGAATAATACACTCTTTTTTAAATTTACTTTTATTAGTGTATTATAACTTTACTTAATGATGGGATTAGTTGTCACATATTCCTAGATGCACACAGTTCAGTAATACAATTAAATGACACTCTTAACCAATGGATCAGTGATGAAATAGCAAGAGAAATAAAGAAATATTTGGAGATGAATTAAAAAGAAAACAAAACATATCAAACTTACAGGATGCTGTGGAAACAGTGCTAAGAGGGATATTTAAAATTATGAAGGTTCACATTAGAAAAGATCTCAAATCAATAATACTCTAAAGAAAAAAAATGAAGAAGAAATTATGCCCAAAGCATGTAGAAGGAAGGAAATAACAAAGATTAGATCTGAGATAAATGAACTCAATATCGTAGTACAGGTACCAACCAGGACAATTTTTCAACAAAAGAAATAAAAGGCATCCAGAATGGAATCACATTAGATAGTGGTGGTGGCTGCACAGTCTTAGATACCAAAGCCCATTGACCTACACAGGCCAGAGGTGAGTTGAATTATAACTCAATTTTATAAAAAGAAGTTAAAACAGACCTTTATAAAAGATGAGTTGAAAAAATTAAAAAAAGAAAATTGAACTCATTAGATTAACCATTTTTCCCCAACTTGTGTCCCTTGCCCTTATACGAAATGATCGTATTGTTATACAATGATCACTGGTTTCCATGTTTGTTTATGTCTCTCTAGCTCATAGTGAGAAACACGAAGAATTAATCACCACGGGAAGCCCAGATTCCCATACTGTTAGTGAGGGACAAAAATCTTCAGGAACTATGAAAACAGCAAGAAAAGGCAAAGAAAAGTCATCAGAAAAAGAAAAGACAGCCAAAGAAAAACAAGCACCTCGCTTTGAGCCTCAGGTGTGTATGGGCCTTTCTCCTATTGGAGTCACTTTGTAAACCTAGATTGGCCATTTCTCCTAAAGATGCAATTGTGAAAAAATCTTATCTTCCTGATTCTGGCAGCCACCTAGATATCCTGAGGACCTTCCTTGAACATTTTTCCCGAACTCCCTTCCCTAGGTCAATATTAAAAAGCATTCATTGAATTGTCAGTATGCAAGACACTGTTATTGGAACTTGGGCTTTTAAGATTAATATCATATAGTCCTTATCCTCAGATAACTTGCACTGTAATGTAGGAAGTCAACAAAAACAGGGCTTTAAAGTTAGATGTTATATGTGCCATGGTAAGAAGGGTAGGACCTAATTTCACCCAGGAGGAACTGGGCCCTGAACTGAGTCAGTGACCAAAGGCATGCTGAGACAAGGTCAAATTAGCCTGGCATTTTGCAGCATTAAAGTATGAGATGAGGATCAGATGGATGAGGCCCTTCAAAACTCTTTGGAGGCCTGGGACTCTGTGTAGAGTCCAGAGGCCATGATTTAAGCTCCTTCAAGGCCAGTTAGACCACTGTGGTGAGAGAAGGTAGGAAAAAGGATGCAGGGGGCCAGTTTGAGGAAGGTAACAGAGACCTTAAGATATTCAAATTCTGTTTAGTTTTTTAAAAGTGCACTTGAACAAAACACCTGTAAGGACAAAAAAAATCTCTCCACCACTATGATCACTGCCTTGTTTAAGCAGAATTAAACATTGGGAGATTTAAGAAGTGCAATGACATGATCAGATTTGCATTTCAGGTATCGTCATGGCATTTAAATTTAGAGGAGATAAGACTAGAGACGGAAAATATTCAAGAAAGTGTTTCAGTGTATTCCAAAAGTGCAAGGTGTTCTAAGAACAGGCCCAAAGAAAGGAAGGAGAGGACAGCTGAAGGACTATTTAGGAAACAAAAGGATTATATTGTTAATACAAAGTGGGAATTAAGGAACTGTGAGGAATAAATAATATCTCTCGGGTTTCCAAAAGGATTAAGTTGGATATCAGTATCACTGGTAAAATAGACAATAAAAAATTGTTAGCAAGTGATCAGAAGAGATGGTGACTCACATATCCCAGACTCTAGGAATGGAGAATCCTGTCCAGTTTCATTTGAAAGACTTTATCTCTTAGCTGGAGTCTACCTTTGGAACCATCGTGAAGTAGGTAAATGTAATCTTATCCACAGATTCATGCACGATGCACGGGTCTCCCTTAGTACCTTCATAGCACTCCCCTCCGTGATAAGAACTTGATCCTGGAAAAGTTTCTGATACATTCATCTATCAAGCCATTTAAAAGATGATGTAAGCTAATGCACTCTTTTAAAAGTAAGAAATAAAGAATTTCCAATTGTGGGAATCGATCTCATCCGAATATTAGGGCAGTCTGTTAGAAAACAAGAACCTTTTGGTAGCACTGAAGCCAAACTGTATGTAAAAACTTTATTCAGTGGTTGCAACCCCTTCCACAAATGCAGTATTTCACATAGGTAAGTGACCATCTCAACCTCAGGGCTATGTGACCACAGAAGTTTTCTTATTTAATTGGTGGATTTCCTGGAAAATCCTACTTACCAAGCTGACTCAAAGCTGGTTCACTGTGAGAAGCTTTTCTCCCCATGAGAAATAGTTTGCAATTTTCTAGTGAGAGATTAAAAAAAAAAAAGGATGAGGAGAAGGAGCAAATCCTTAGAGACCTGTTGGACACCATTGCATATACTAACATGCACAATGGCAGCGACGGAAGGAGAGGACCATGAGCACCAGAAAGTGGCTATGGGAGCTTTTTGTTGCTGTAACCAAAATACCTGAGAAGAATAACTGAGAAGAGGAAGAGTTCATTTTGGCTCATGGTTTAAGAGGTTCAGTCCACTGTTGGCTGACTCCATCTCTTTGGGCCCAAGGTGAGGCAAAGCACCATGAAGAAAGGGCAGCAGTAGAAGAAGGCTGCTCACATCATGGAGGCCAGGAAGCAGAGAGAGACTGGTGAAAGGGAAGGGGCCACAAGGAAGAGGCACCCTTCAAGGGCACATCCCTAGTGACCACCTCCTCCAGCCATGCCCCGCCTGCCTACAGCTATCACTCAGTTAGTCCATTACAACTAGAATGGGCCAATCAGGTTACAGCTCTCATAATCTAATCATTCTACCTCTGAATCTTTCTGCATTAACACAGTAGTTTTTGGTGGTGTGAGGACACCTCATATCCAAATCGTAACAGTGGCAGAAAGGCTGTATGAAGAAATAAAGTCTCTTTCCCCACCTGATTGCCACCAATGAACATCTAATATATAAGAACTCTTCAAACTCTGTGTCCTATGTTCCATGCAAGTGATCCTATTAGAGATCGGAACGTCATTCACTTTCATAATGAATGCATAGCAAGTAGAACCAGACCTGGAAATGATCAACTATCCTGATCTCATTTTTGTAAAAAGATGTGGAGTAGACATAACTATAATTCAAACTTTATTGTCTATAATTTTAAATAAAGTTTACATCAAGTGATATGCACAAATCTTAATTGTACAATTCATTGACTTTTTTTGACAAGTGCATTCACCATGTAATTCATGCCTCTATCAAGGTATAGACTATATGTCACATCTGTAAACTCCTTGCAGCTGATTCTGTCCTCCATGTACCTCGACTCCAGGCAGCTACCAGTCTGCTTTTCATCATTATAGATCAGTTTTGACTGTTCTGGAATTTATTACAAATGAGTCACATAGGAGGTGCTCATTTGTGCTTAACTTCAGTGCAGTAAAGTGTCTATCTGTGTGATTCATCCAAACAATAGTCTTATCAGTAGATTTAACAGTGTTTTAATATTAGTAGTGTGCAATTATAGGAATATATTATAATTATCCATTCATCAGTTGACAGACTGCAATGAACATTCTTGTACAAGTCTGTGAATTATGAATTCGTTTCCCCTGGGCAAATACTTAATGGTGAAATTATGGATCAGAGGATAAAACCTGATTCTCTCTGAAGGGAGAAGAGCATGTGACCTGAAGTTTTATTTACTTTACATTTCAGGTACCCACTGTTCACTCACAGCAAGAAGACCCAAACAAACCCTACTGGATTTTGAGGTTGGTCTCTGAACACAATGAAGCTGAATTATTTGAAGTAAAAAAAGATACAGAACGAGCAGATGAAATCCGAGCCATGAAGCAGGCCTGGGAGACCACTGAGCCTGGAAGATCAATCAAGGTTGTGTGATTGTCATTTTTTACTTTTCCTCATTAGGTATGGTCTGAAGGAAGAGCCATGTTGGTGAAATCATGCAGTTTTCCCTTAAAGAATGATATCTGGGGGACTGGAGTGGTGGCTCAGCGGTTACGGCGCTTGCCTGGCAAGCACGAGGACCAGGGTTCAAACCCCAGCACCACATACACAACTAAGTGTTGGAGCAACGAAGGCCATGTGAAAAAACTAAATAAAGTTGATTCTCTCTTTCTCTGTCTCTCTTACTGTCCCTCTCTCTTTAAAAAAAAAAAAAAAAAAAAAAGAATGATATCTGGAGTTTTTATCAGACACTGCATAACTAAATGTGTTAAGACCACAATGGGACACAACCCTTTTTGCCAATCCTCGTGATTCCCAAAGAACTCACAAAAGCAAAGCACACATGATGCCAATTGTAGGTCCAAATTATGGACCTCTTAAAATTGTACCTCTTTCACAGAGCCAGGGGTGTATTCACACCTACCCTTGAGTCCCTCACATCAGAAAGCATAAAGATGTTTAACGGGGGGCTGGAGTGGTGGCCTAGCAGCAGAGCACTTGCCTGGCATTTGCAAGGAACCAGATTGGAACCCCAGCACCACATACACAACTACGTGTCGGAAAAACAAAACGAGATAAAATAAATAAATAAAATGGACTCTTTCTCCTCTATCTTAAAAAAAAAAAAAAAAAAAAAAGTTTAACATGCGTTTGCCCAAGCCTGGATCAGACTTAAATAGAGAGAAGGCAGGTGCTGCTCCCTCATGCCATATGCACCCTGGGTCTCCCTCCCTCTAGGTTTGAGGTAGGAATCTTTACCATAGTCAAACACTGCTACTGCTATGCAAGTGTTTCAAGTCCCCACGCAGGGTAACTGGGATAGATGGAAAAGATCCAGGAGTTAAGAGAGCATGCCCAGAACTGCTTCTTCGTGCCTTTTAAAAAATAACTGTCAAAATCACAGATGGCTCAGAATTTGAATTTATTTGTTGATTAACAGGAGCTAGTCTAGTTCAAACTGCCTTATTTAATTCATGTGTTCCTATTTTGTTTATCATTAACATATTGTTGCCTGTACTGGTTTTTGATTTTCAAAGCACTTAAAAGACTGATACTTCTCCTCTAGGCATCTCAGGCTCGTCTGCACTACCTCAGCCAGGTAATTAAGAAGCCACCAGATGCCCCTGAGCCTTTGCCTGGGACTGAGAGCCAGATTAAAGCACTGGAAGAAGGTCAGTGGATCCCATCTCTGCTGCCTCTGTGCAAAAAGCTATTGCCTGCACCTCTTAAAAAGTAGTCAGCTGTTCATGTTCTGTGAAGGAGAAACATTTCAGAATCCCTAGTCTCCAGGATTGCAAGGCCATGCAATTTCAGATCAGCATATGCAGTGATTCATTTATCAAATCACTTTCACTTATTTTTTCATTTATCTCCTACTCCCTCTTCCAAAGTACATATGATTTTCCCATTAAAGATGAAGCCAGAGGTAAGAGTGCAACCTAGCTAGAAAATATCAGTAGGAAACTTGAAGGAAGGTCTACTGCTATAAATCTGGTACCTTCCAAATAACAGTAACAGTAAATAATAACAATCATCATCATAATAAAGGCAGCTACTTTATTTTTTAAAGAAATAGAGTGAGATAGAATCAATTTTATTTATTCATCTTGTTTCTGTTTCTCCAACACTTAGTGTGTATGTGGTACTGGGGTTTGAACCTGGATCTTTGTGCATGCCAGGCAGGCACTCCAACCACTGAGCCACTGCTCCAGCCCTAAAGGTAGTTACTTTTATTGAGTAACTGACTTGGGCCTGGCAATGTGCATTATTTTTAATTATAATTAGTTCTTATGCATGAGGGATTGGTTCCAGGACCCCCAATGGATACCAAAATCCATAAAACCTATGAACATTCACTTGCATACTACAAATCATCTTTAGAATCTAATGCAGTATAAATACTACATAAATAGTTGTTAATCTGTATTTATATTTTAAAGAAAACACTCTGTACATATTCAATAGAATCATAGGACTAACTACATAGGATATGACAACATAACATTTTTTCAATTATTTTTGATCCATGATTATTCAAATCCCCATGTACAAAGAAACTGCAAATAGAGAGGTTCAACTGTATTTCATTTAATACTTGTACGAGCCCACTGAGGTTATTTCTACCCAAAGGTAGAGGGAGTTAAGAAATTACTAAAAGAAACTTGGTTAGATATCAGTGATCAGGGAAAAGGAACTTGATTGGATATCAGGGCTGGTCAAAAGAGCAGCTTGGTTAGATATCGAGGGTGGGGAAACTCTAGCAGCATTCTTTGTAAAACTGGGATAAGCAGGACAAGGAGAATCCTTAACTGAGAACAAGCCTCTGAGAAGCCTAACCTTGTCATAAAACATATGCGTATTTAAGGCACAAATCTTAATGATACAGCTTGATTGATTTTTGCATATGGAACCACCATTAGATTAGATCAAGAAATAAAACATTTACCATAGCCCAAAAGCTCGCCTTATTCCCCTTCCTAGTCATTTTTTTCTCTCTCAAGGTAACCACTAGTCTGACCTCAACCACCATCAATTAATTTTGCCTATTCTTGAACTTCATCTATTTGTACTCATGCAACGTGTCCTCTGCATGCTTATGTAGTAGTTCTCTTTCCTCCTGAATCAGGCATAGTTAGTTGTTTTACAGACATCTGTCTATTTTATCTAAGTCAAAATTATTGGAATAAATTATATATTTCCCCTCTTTTGTTCTTGTACAGTCTTGCCCTAGGGGTTCATCAATTTTGATCATATTTTTAAAGACCCAAATTTTCACTACTGTATATCTCACTTTCATTTCAACCTTTCTCCATGCTCTTAAACATTACCCTATTGCTGTCTTTCATTCAAAGCAGAATGTCCTGCAAATTAAATCATGTGCAATGAACAAATAGGGGGATAAAATCTGCCTAATGAGGAAGTTGTGATTTTTGCACTTTTTCCGTAGTCTAGGAAACTGAAACAGTGTTAGCAGAATTACAGGGTTAAAGAGACACCTCTAGGCTTTTAGATTTCATAAGCAAGAGCTCCTTTAAATTGTAGTTTAAGACAACTTTTTAAGTGTCCACATATAAGATTCCCTTCCCAGAGAGAAGAACCCTAACAATGTGCAGTGCTCAGGACAGGACTAACGGCAGACACTTCCCCTAGGGCTCGCCTTAGCAGCCCAAATTGTTTGAAGATCTCATTCAATTTATATTGTGTCTGCTCCAAAAAGTCACTACTTTTTCATGAAATTTTGACATCCTGAGGCAGCTTCCAGGCATACAGCTGGCCTGGACAGTCCAGGTCATCTTTAGAGGTACAAATGGCAGGTTTTGCTAGTGCTGTGGCTATAAAAATGTAAAGGTACTGAGTCACCTTCTCCAAATCCATGCTCCCTCAAACAAGCTCTGTAAGCTTTTGCTGTGGTTTGGTAGAATGCAAGCTTTGTCATTAATGTACATGATGTGTTGCAGAAGCGTCTGTAGTTTTGAAAGAGGCTGAAGCAAAAAGTCCTCTGGGTGCTGATATCAAAGACATGATGGCAGCAGGAGGAGGAAGTATGTTGTGGAAGAAGTGGCAGCTGACTAAGGGCTTGAAGGATCTGACAAAATCTATTAGCAGTGAAAGTGGAGGAGCGCCCTCACCAGGGAAGGAAGAGCGTGAGCAGATTGTGCGGAAGGAAACGGGCAGTAAGTATTGCTTTCACTGGTGAGATACATACATAGTTCAAAATTGAAATGCTATAAAAGACCATACCAAACATCTGTGATGCTAAGGTTAATGAAATAGGAAAAATATGTATTTTGGATTCAAGGTCTTCATTTGACTTCTCAGAATTGCTAATTTGTTTATGAACCTGATTGCTAAATACCTAAAGATGAGAGTGGATATTAAAAAAAACATTAGCAGGTATTTTTTTGTGTGTGCGTGTGATCATATATAGTTTTTCTGTGTCCACAAATACTAAAAATAAAATGTCAGCATTCACATTGTCATTAAGCACATATTCTTTTTATCTGTACCATGCTTCATAATAGATTTCTTTTTACACTTTGTAACAAATTTTAAGTATTTCATTTCTACAGTGCTGGAAGAGAGCAATTTTCAATAGTGCATGAATCAAGTTGACTTGTTATTTATCTAAATGAATTCCTAATTCTTTACTAACATGAAGAAAGATCTTTGATGCAAAGCGTTACAGGGAAATAACTTTCCATACTCCTTGTTTCCATGAGGAGTGATTATCCCTAAGAAAATACTGAACTCTTTCAGTCCTAATCGGGCTAAGTGTCTTATTAGTTGATGACACATTTGGAAGGAATCAGTTGGGAGCCTGAGCCCCCAGGGGATCCTGAGAGTGCTGGTCCTCCTTGCTCTGGAAGCATCATTTCTCAGTGGCCTGGAGGAGTCTGCCAACCTTAGGGTTCTGTGAATATGGCCCATCTGCCTCTCACAGCAAACCGCATCTCCAACTAAACCTTAAATCAACAGTAAACTTTATTCTTTGTTCTTCCACTTGTTCAGAACCCAGGCTAGAAAAAAATCATGTTTTGGAAGGAAATATTCTCCAAAATTCTAATATTGGTCTTACACTCAACATTCCTAAATCATTCTAAAATTTTAAAAATTAACAACTACTTAAGTGATTTCCATAGTAAAGAGGAAAATTACAAAATTCAGAGATCTTTCTTACCGTGCTAACAAGAGCATCTGATATATCTGAGCTGATGCTTTGAAACTAAGTGCCTATTTAAGAGGCAATGATAGACATGAGAGTGGGACTAAAACTTATTAGAATATCCTTTATTTCATATCAGTATTTAATTTGTAGACTGACTTTATATGTATAATCTCACCTAAGCCTCTGTGAAGTATAAAAAAGCAAAGCAATGGGAATAGTACTTCTCAGTAAGGTGCTGGAAATCTTCAGGGACTCTACAAGTTCACAGGGTAGAAACTTCAGCTGAAATAAATTAAGTCAAAAGAAAGTGCACCTTGGGCTGGAGCGGTGGCTCAGCGGTTACGGGCACTTGCCTGGTATGCACAAGTACACGGGTTCAAACCCCAGCACCACGTACACAACAGTGTCAGAGCAACAGAAGCCACATGTAAAACTAAATAAAATTCATTCTCTCTTTCTCTCACTGTTCCTCTCTTTAAAAAGTCACTTTAAAAGAACACATTGCTTTAATATTAAAAAAGAAAGTGCACCTTGTTCAATACAAACATTAATCACATGCAAACCTCAGCTATACTTTAAAACAAAGAATAGAAGAGAAAACCCCGAACAAGGCCCCAAGTAAGAACAGCTAGAGGGGGAGGGCCTTGAGGTCCTGCTCACAGGGGTCCTCTCCTGCAGCAAAAACAGGAAGAATGAGCACAAAGTCTACGGTTAGTACAGCTATGAGAGGTCTCAATCTAGATCACTCTGGGACACTTTGGCAAGAGAAAGCTGTGCCCTAAAAATGCCCATAAATAAGGGTGTAAGAGAAATCCATCCCAATATATGCATAAAATCCAACACAGGAATACAAGAAATATGGAAAAGCAAGGTAACATAATGCCTCCTAAAGTTCATAATTCACTAATTCAAAGATACAGAAGTGGATGAAATACAAGATAAAGAATTCAAAAGAATGACTATAAAAATGATCAATAATTTCCAAGAGAACACAGAAAAACAACTGAACGAATTAAGGAAGTCAGTAGAGGATAAGTCAGTAGAGAAAATATTGGAAATCAAAGACACAAAAAACTGAATAAAATGTTCAGTTGAAAGTCTCCCTAATAGAGTAGACCTTGCAGAAGAGAGAATCTCAGAAAAGGAAGACAGTGACTGACCTTGAACATTCAAACAGTGTTAAAGAAAAAAATAGGGGTTGGGGATTTAGCTCAGTGGCAGAGCACTTGCCTAGCATGCGCAAGGCCCCGAGTTCGGTCCTCAGCCCTGAAAAAAGAAAAAAAGAAGTAAATATGATCAGAATATATAAGAACTTTGGGACAACATTAAATGACCAAATTTAAGAATCATTGGAATTTAAAAGAGTTGTGAGATTCAGGCTTTTGGAATGGATAACCTCTTTAGAGAAATCAGAAAAACTTCTAAATTTGGGAATGAGATGGATATCCAGATACAGGATGTATTCAGAACTCCAAATACATGAGATCAATAAAGAACCTCTTCATGATAAATTATAATTAAAATGCCAGACATACAGAACAAAGGTAGAATTTTAAAAACCTCAAGATGGAAATGTCAGGTCACACTTGCACAAATCATAATTACTTAAAAAATTTGAAAACAAACTCTAAAGTCCAGTAGGGCTTGGAATAATATGTTTCCAGTACTGAAAGAAAACAGTGTTCAACCAACTTTGCTATATCCATAAAATTTATCCTTCAAAATAGAATAAAAAAAAAAAGCCTTCAAAGAGAAGCAGAAACTAAAAGAATTAATGACTACTTAAGCTAGCACCACTAAAAATACTTAAAAGAAATACTTCACGCAGAAGAAATACAAAATTAATCCCACAGCTAACAAATTTATAACTCTTATTTGAACAGTATCTTAGTAAATGGAAATGAGACCAAATTAAACATCATAAATAAATTAAAATGGCAGGAATTAATAAATGTCACTGTATAATAACATTTAATATAAATGATATCAATTCTCCAATTAAAAGACATAGATTGGCAGAATGAATTAAAAACCAAGATCTAATTGTGTTGTTTTCAAGAGACTCACCTTCCACGCAAAGATAGCCCTAGACCAAAAGTGAAAGCGTGAAAATGCATACACTATGCAAATGGAACCTGAAAGCAAGCAGAAAATATTTTTATATCCAACAAAGCAGACTTCAAGCCAAAATTAATCAGAAGAGACAAAGAAGTTCACTTCACACTGATAAAGGGAACAATCCAACAAGATTCTGTAACGATGGTAAATAGTTTTGCTGTTGGTGCATTTAATCACATAAAACAGGCACTGCTCAAATTAAAGGTCAGATCCCAATTAGATAATATTGGGTGATTTCAGCATGCCTTTTTCATTCAGATATAAAATCAGTAAAGAGTCTTTGGACTTGAAAAATATTACAATAAAAGAAACTTAATAGACATCCATAGAATATTTCATCCAATAAAGTCAAATACACTTTCTTCTCAGTGGCTCATGGAAACTCCTCCAAAATAGATAATATCTTATGCCACAAGCAACTCTTAGAAAATAAAAATGATGTAATTCCTTGTATCTTATCAGATTACAAATCAAAACTAAAAACCCTATGTAAATTTAAACACATGGAGCTGAAGCAACACACTTCTGAATGATGAATGGATGATAAAGAAATAAGGGGAGAAATTTTAAAATTCTTAGAGTCAAACAGGAATAGAGATATAACACACCAGAATTTCTGGGACACTATGAAGGTGGTTCCGAGAGGAAAGTTTATAGCTGTAAGTACCTATACAAGAAAATCAGAAAGATCCCAAACAACTTAATGATGCATCTCAAGGTCCTTGGAAAACAAGAACAAACCAATTTCAAAACAAGTAGAAGGAAGAAAATCGACAAATTTAGACTAAAACAAACAATACAAAGGAGCAATGAAACCAAGAGTTGGTGCTTTTAACAGATAAGACAGATTGATAAGCCCATAGCCAAATGAATCAAAAGAATAAGAAGATCCAAATTAATAAAATCAGAATGAAGAAGCAGAAATTATTACAAACATTGCAGAAATTCAGAGATCCATTACGGACTATTTTGAAAATTTATATTTCAATAAATTGGAAAACCTAGAGAAAAAAGATACATTTCTAGACACGTATGAGCTGCCAAAATTGAATACAGAGGACATAGAAACGTAATAAATTAATAACTAGATAAAAGTAGTTATAAAATGCCTTCCAATGAAGACAAGCTGAAGAACAGATGGATTCTCAGCTGAGTTTTGCTAGACCTTTAAAGAACTAATGCCAATGCTCCTCAAGATATTCTTTAAAATAGAAAGGATGTAGCACTTCCAAATTCATTCCATTAAGCCAGTATTAACACTCATATCAAAACCAAATAAGGACACATCAAGGAAAGAAAACTACAAACCAATATCCCTGATAAACTTATATGCAAATGCCTTAATAAAATATTAACGGATCATATTCAACATATTAGGAAGATTATATATTACAGTCAAGTTGTCTTTGTCTCCAGGATGCAAGGATGGTTTAATACACACAAGTCAATAAATGAAATGAATCACATAAATAGAATTAAGGCCAGGCACTGTGGCTCATACCCATAATGCCAGCTATTAGGGAAGCTGAGGCTGGGGGAATCACAAGTTCAAAGCTAGCTTCAGCAACTTAGCAAGAACCTAAGCCACTTAGTGGGACCCTGTTTCAAAATAAAAAGGCCTGGGGATGTAGCTCAGTGGTTGAGTGCCCCAGAGATCAATCCCCAGTACTCAACAACAACAACAACAATAACAAACAGAATTAAGAACAAAAGCCACTTAGTCATCTCAATAGATGCAAAGACCGCTATTGACAAAATTCAGCACCCACTTGTGATATGAGCACTGAAGAAACCAGGAGTAAAAGGAACCTACCTCCACAGCATAAAGGTTATATACAATAAACCCAAAGCCAACACCATAGTGAGTGGGGGAAAACTGAAAGCATTTCCTTTACAATCTGGAACAAGACAAGGACACCTACTATCAACACTTCTGTTGAATACAGTACTAGAAATTCTAGCCAGAACAATTAGGCAAGAAAAGGAAATATAAGGGAATAAAAATAGGAAAGGAAGAAGTCAAATTGTCACTGTTTGCACATGATATGAATCTATACTCAGAAGATCCCAAAAGCCCCATCATAAGACTGGTAGAGATAATAAATTCAGCAGAGAAGCAGGTTTCAGAGCAAGCAACATAGAGTCAAAATTAAATGGGGAGATCTAAGTAACAAAAGGACCATGGTGGCCACTGTTAAGCTCCAAATATTCTTGGGGATCTAAAAGTTTACACACATGTTCAGAGTTTTGTGCATACTTAGCAGGGTCTTGAGGGTCATTACATTTACGTGAACCTGTTTGATTGTGACACTCTAAGCCAGTAAAGGTAGGGACAGTTTTATACAATTTCAGAACTTTGAATGCGTACTTCTAACTACATAGAATTATCATAGTCAAGAGTGAAAGCCTTACTGTCCTAAGAAGTTAATGAAAACCTCTGAAAAAATATTAGCTGATCACTAAACTATTCTAACAAAACAGTGGTCATTAGGAAGGTAGGTTTGAAAATAAAAATAAGAATGGAAGAAAACTGAGTAGAAACACCACTGGCTGAATATTGTTGGGGAATCAAAACTCTATAGGCAATACATTGAACAAAATAGGCAGAAAATAGCAATCATAATAATCCCTGGGGAAGGGGATAGATGAGAATACAGAGTTACTACAATGTATTATATAAAATGACCAATTTTAACAAAATTTACAAGACAAGCAAAGATACATGAATGTGGTCTATACACAGGAGAAAATAAGTAGTCAGTAGAAGAAGAAAAACTTCAAAGCAGCTATTACAAATACATTGCAAAAGACTAAAGGAAATCTGTTCAAAGAATTAAATAAAAGTGTGAGAACAATGACTCAGCAGAAATGGAATATCAATATGAAGACAGAAATTATTATAAAGAACAAAATGGAAATTCTGCAGTTGAATAAATGAATATGAAGAATCCATTAAAGACCTCAACATGAATTTGAGCTAACAGGAAAATCAACTAATGTGTGTACATATCAATGAAGCTTATCTAATATGAGAAGCAAAGAAATAAAACAATGAAGAAAAAATGACTGATTCCTGAAAGAGCTGCTGAATACCATCAAATACGTCATTTTTTTCTGAGTGTCAGAAGTGGAAGAAAATGAGAAAATAAACAAAAAAATTAAATAATAATGGCTGAAAATGTCACATTTTTAATTAAAGAAAACAAATACATTGAATCCATATCTAAGAAAAACAAGGAAATATCAGTAAGATAAACTCAAGGAGACTCATGCTTAAATACATCATAGCAAAACTATCAAAAGAGAATACAAAGATAAAATCTTGAAGGTGGCAAGAGAAATTCAAATAAGATTAACAACTGCCTTATCCTCCAAATAAAGGCCAGAAGGTAGTATGATGACATATTCAACATTCTTGTGGAAAAATACTTCTAATCAATAATTCTATATCCAGAAAGCTATCCTTCCATATTTAATGCAAAATAAACACATTCCCCCCTCAAATAATAACAGGAAATGTTTGTATAAGACCTTCCTTACAATAAAGAACAAAGGAAGACATCTGGGTTAACAGCAGATGACCCTTGAAAATTCAAATCCACAGAGAAAAGTAATTATGTAAGCACAATAACAAAAAGAGAAAATTACAAGCCAATATCCTTGATAGAAATAGATGCAAAAATCCTCAAGAAAATGCTGATGAACAAAAACCAACAGCATGTTAAAAAGATTATTCACCGTAATGGCATGGAAATTATTGCAGGCATGCAAGGATGATTCAACAAATCAATAAATGTCATACATCTCATGAACATAAAGACAGATGAAAGCATACAATCATCTCAGTATATGTAGAAAAGGCATTTTGCGAAATTTAACATCCTTTCATGATAAATGTACTGAACAAATTACATACAGAGAGAACATACCTGAGCTAATTGGCTTTTCATCACTGTGACAATATCTGAAAAAGCAACTTGAGGAGGAAATATTCATTTTGGCTCATGGGTTCATAGGTTTCAGTCCATGGTTGGCCTGCTCCATAGTTTTGGACCTGAGGCCAGGCAGAACATCTGGCAGGGATAGCTGCTTACTGCATTACAACTGGGAAGCAGAGAGACAGGAAGGGACTAGGGCCAAAAAAAAAAGAAATTTTTTTTGTAAATTATTCTCTCTATTATGTTCCATTATAGTAGCAGATTGGATTAAGATGATAGTTAACTCATCTTTATTTTTAATTGGTTCAGCATCAACTTACACACTGAAGGGATTCGTTGGTTCACCTTCATACAAGCACACATATTGACAGAATTCCTTTAACCCAATCCTTGTCCAGGATCTACCCCCTTTCCCCACTCCCCAATCTCATGGGTCCTCTGTAGTTCTCTCCAAGTTACAGAAATTAATGACTATAGACATATAATTTCCATATTGAGATTACTAGATTTATATGCCTGTCTGGATATATTTGGGGTTCTCATAGGAAATAAATGTACGTATTGAACACCCCCCATCTACCCTTCCTTTCTCCCCCACCATAGCTATAGTCCCTATAGCTAATATCTTACTTCAGATTTGGTGGGGCTATTAAATAAGCTTGAGTAATTTTTCAACCTATCTTAGGTTTTACTCCAGTTTCCACTTATGAGGAAAAACATTCAACCCTCAAGTCTCTGGGTTTGGCTTGTTTCACTCAGCATCATGGGTTTTTTTGTTTGTTTGTTTTCATTTCTATCCATTTACCTGCAAAAGCCATGATATTGTTTGTTCTAATAGCTAGTAGAACTCCATTGCATGTATATATATATATATATATATATATGTACGCACTTCACTTTTTGGATCCATTCATCCAGCGAGCAGCATTTAGGTTGCTTCCACAATTTCACAATTGTAAAGTAAGCTGCTATAGACATTGATGTAGCTTTATCTCTGTAATAAGATGATTCTAGCTCTTCTGGGAAAACACCTAGGAGTGGGATAGCTGGATCATATGGTGGGTGGTTCAATCTCTAATTGTTTGAGGAGTCTCAAACACTGCTTTCCAGAGTGGTTGTACCAGTTCATAATCCCACTAACAGTGTGTTAGTGTTCCTTTCTCCCCACAACAACTCCAGCATGTGCTATTCTTCGTGTTCCTCATTTTTGCCATTCTGACTGGCATGAGGTGGAATCTCAGTGCAGTTTTGATTTGTATTTCCCTTATCGCTAGTGATTTAGAACATTGTCTCATATATCTTTAGACTTTTTGTACTTCCCGTTAAGAAGTTTCTGTTTAGTTCAGTAGGCCATTTATTGATTGGAATGCTTGTGTTTTTGGTGTTAAGTTTTTTGAGTTCTTTCTATATTCTGGATATTAGCTCCCTATGGGAGAGGTAGGAGGCTATGATTTTCTCCCATTCTGTAGGTTCTCTCTTGACATTCTTGACTAATTCCTTAGCTATGCAGGTTTTTGGTTTAATGGCATCCCATTAATTAATTCCTGGTTTTAGTTCTTGTACTACAGGAGTCTTGTTAAGGAAGAAGGTACCTATACCAATATAGTGGAGTGTTAATCATATTTTTTCTTCTGATAATTGTATGGTTGTTCATTGAATCCCTAGGTCTTTGATCCATTTTGATTTGATTTTTTTTTTTGCAGGGTGAGAGATAAGGATCTAATTTCAGTTGTCTGCATGTGTCTATAGTTTGTCCAGCACCATTTGTTGAACAGGCTGCTTTTCCTCCAATCTATATTTTGCCCCCTTTGTCGAATATCATATGGTTATAGATTAGTGGGTTAGTCTCAGTGACTTCTATTCTTTTCCATTGGTCTTCCTGCCAATTATGATACCAATACCATGCTGTTTTTGTTACTATAGCTCTATAGTATAACTTCAGGTCAATCTTGTTTTGTTGTTGTTATTGTTATTTTTTGCTTAGTAGTGCTTTGGCTGTTCTGGGTTTCTTATTGTTCTAAATTATTTTGAGAATTGATTTTTCTATATCTGAGAAAGACATTGGTCTCTTGATGGAGATTGTGTTGAATCTGTACAACACTTTTGGAAGAATGGCCATTTTAACTATATTGATTCTGCCTAACCAAGAACATGTAATGTCTTTCTATCTTCTCATGTCTTCTTCAATTTCTTTCTTCAGTTTTCCATAGTTTTCATTGTAGAGGTCTTTTACTTCCTCTGTTAGATTAATTCCCAAGTATTTTATTCTTTTGTGGTTATTATGAATGGGACAGATTTCCTGATTTCTTCTTCAGCAGAATTGCTGTTGGAGTATAGGAAAACAATTGATTTCTGAGAGTTAGTCTTGTACCCTGTCACTTTGCTGAATTAATTTATAAGCTCTAGTTAACTCATCTTTGACAATGAAACAAAGGCATGGAAAAAGCTTTTTCTATAAATGGTGCTGGAACTGCTAAATAACCACATATTTGAGAATAAGTCTAGAAAAGGTCTTATAATCTTTCACACAAATTAACACAATATGGAAAACAGATATAAATGTAAAATGCAAAACCATAAAACTCCTAGGTGATAACATAAAAGAAAATCTAGATGACCTTGGATTTGGTGATGACTTTTTAGATTATACCAGAGGCGCAATTCATGAAAAAAAATTAATAAGCTGGACTTCTTAAAATTAAAAAATTCTGCTCTACAAGAAACACTGTCAAGAGAATTAAAAACACAGACTTAGAGAAATTATTTGCAAAAGACATGTCTGATAAAATACAACCCTTAAAAATCAATAATAGCAAAACAAACATGATTTCAAAATGAGCCAAAGGCCTTAAAAAATTAGACACCTCACTAAAGAAGATATACTAATGGCAAATAAGAAGATAAAAATATTCTCCAAATCATCTGTCATCACAGAAATGATACCACAGGTATGCACCACCTCTGCATGCCTATTAGAATGACCAAAATCTAGAACACCAATAACATTAGGTACTAGTGAAAATGTGGAGCAACAGGAGCTCTCATTTATTGCTGGTGGAATAAAGAATGTTAAAAACACTTTGGAAGACAGTTTTGTGGTGGTTTCTTACCAAACTAAACATTCTTACCATACGATCCAGCAACTGCGCTCTGTAGTCTGCCCAAGGAGATGGAAACACGTTCATGCAAAAGCCTGCACATGGGTGTTCACTGCAGCTTTAATCATAATAACCACAGTTTAGAAGCAACCAAGTGCCCTCCACAGGGAGACTGGTAAGCAAACGGTGGTAATCAGACAACGCAGTCTTATTCAGAAAAACAACAACAGCAACAAGGACTAGAAAAGACATGGACACAGAGGAAACTTGGAGACAGATTACTAAGGAAAAGAAGCCAATCTGAAAAGACTACATACTGAACAAGTACAACCATACGGTATTCTGGAAAAGGTAAACCAATGAAGTAGTTAAAAAAAAAAAGCAGTGGTTTCCGAGGTTAGGAGTAAGAGAAAAAAGAATAGGTGGAATATATATGGAGGATTTTTCAGACAGAGAAACTACTTTGTATAAGACTATGATGGTGAATACACTGTACAACTGTCCAAATCCATACAATGTACAAAACCAAAAGTGAATCCTAATGTAAAATATGAATTTTGGGAGGTAATGGTCAATATGGGTTACAATATGGAGACAAAGGTAAATTAATATTTGCCGGGAGCTTATGACAAGAATAGAGGCTGACTATAAAAGGACATGAAAGATCTTATTAGAAAAAAGGGGCTGGAGTGGTGGCTCAGAGTTACAGTGCTTGCCTGGTATATGCAAAGACCGTGGTTCAAATTCCAACACCACACACACAACTAAGTGTCAGAAAAATAGAACCCAGGGCTGGAGTGGTGGCTCAGCAGTGCAAGGACCTGAGTTGAACCCCAGCAGCATGTATACAACTAAATGTTGGAGAAATGAAGGCCAGATGAAAAAATAAATAAAATTGATTCCCTCTCTCTCTCTCTCTCTCTCTCATTCTCTCTTTTTTAGAAGAAAATGAAAGCCCAGATTTTAAAAAATAAAGTTGATTCTATTTCACTCTCTCCTTCTCTCTTTTAAAAAAAAGAAAGATAAAAGTGGAAACATTTTAAAACTGAAAATTGAGTTTGATGATGGCAATACAACTTGGTACTAAAAAGGATATTGAATTATACCCTTAAAATGGGTTAATGTTATTGAATTCAAATTTTGTTTTAATAAGTTTTAGAAAATGATTTAATGATCTAGAAAGGCCAGAAGATTAGTATCTACAGAATCTAAATTCATAAACCTATCAGTCTATGGAGTAGGAAGCTGACATTAATTTTTCAGTGTCTATCTCTTATGTATTACGTATGCTGTTTCTGGAAGATAAGTGCTTCTTCAACATATTTATATAGCAATTCCCATCATGCTTGGTATGGCACATTTCTCAAGCTTTTAAAATTTGGTCCATTTTGTAACTTAAAATAAAACTTATTGTCTTTTCTTTCATTTAACTGCAATTAGAAAACATTTTGTTACTCTTCTAATAGAGTACATTAATCTTATTTCCTTTAGCCATCTTGGAGATAAATGTGAAATATCTATGCATATTTTATATGAAATCATAGTAACAAGTAAAGCCAAATTGGTGATTATTTGTAGCACAGAATATTATTTTCCATTAGAAATATAGCAGTCATTTAGTTGTTGGTTAGGTATTGAAAACCTAGGTCTTCTTTTTTAAGCAGGGCCTCGGTCACGATCCCCAACAATCTTAGAAATGTCTCCACGAATCATTCGAAAAGCACTGGAATCTGTGGACTTAAATCAATATGTACGGTAAGTTTTTGTAGCCATTATTAATGCAGACAACTTATTTACAGAATTTTGGATACGTTGCCAATGGGCAGTTGCTAAGAAACTGAAATTTTGAAATTAAGTATCTTCAGTGTGCTTAAATTTTTATAAGTACATGATTTTTCATATCAGCCTTGGCAAATGTTCTACTAATTCAATTATAACTGCATTTAAATGCTTTTTTTAAAAAAATTAACTTGAACCCAGATTAAGGTAAATTGAGCTACAGAAAATTCTCATCATACCTGGGGTCATTATTTAATTATATATTCAATTTTCTTAAGAACCACACAATTGGATTAATAGACAGTAACTCGTCCATATTTGTAAGTTTGCAAATATTATTAAAATAATTTAACTCTATAAATTTAAAAGGAGAATCTACAAAATATTCCTGTAGTTTTGAACAGTTCCATAATCACGCATCAAATGATGTATCCAGATTTACTGATATTTTCCAAAACATTTTCCTGAAATATCAGTGATTCAGTTAATGGAGTGTAATCCATTTAAAGTTTATTCTTCCTAACCCTAATGTTTGATCTGATTCAGACCACCACACTCTGGACATAATTTTAAATTATTTTTGAGATCTAAAGGAGAGTCTTTTCTACAGTGCCCAAATGACTTGTGTGCTTCTTTGGTTGATTTTTACATCAAGGAGAACAAATGAAGATGATTTACTGCAAACAGATGAGCTGAATCAGGTGCAGGCAATGCAAAAGGCAGAAGAAATTCATCAGTTTCGGGAATACAGGACCAGAGTCCTTAGCATTAGAGATATTGACCAAGAAGAACGTTGTAAGTTAAAGGATGAAGTCCTGGACATGTATGGGGAAATGCGGGTAAGTTTAAAAGTACATACATGGATCATAGCTGACTAGTTCTCTTTGTAACGTTAAAAAGTTCATAATCACGCAATATCTGAATAGAAGGAAGCTTGACCCTTTCTCACCATCTCTATCTCCACCACCCCAGTCCAAACCATCATTGTTCTCCATTCAGAGATTGCCGAAGTGATGTCCTTCCTTCCATCTTTACCCCTTCAGGATGTGGTCTATGATCAGCTGCCAAAGCAATTTTATCAACATAATCTGTGTTATCTCTGGTGACAAAACCCCTAGTGCTGCAGTCGTTTAACACAGGATTTGGCAAATTCCTTCCTGTAAAGGTCCAGAGAGTAAATATTTTTGTCTTTGCAAGCCACATGGTCTTTTTTCAGGCCATATGCTGCATGTATTCAACTCTACCATTATTAGCACAAAATCAAAAGTAATACTTAAATGAATGGGATTACATGGAAATAAAAGCAACTTTATTTAGAATAACAGTCAATAAGCCAGATTGGTTGCACAGGCTTTTAGTTTAGGAACTTTGGCTTAAAACAATAAAAATGCACATTAGGTGTTACTGTTTCTACCCAGAAAAGACCCATTATTTCTGCTCACATTTTATTAATTAAAGGAAGTCACGTGGTGGCATGCAACTTCAGAAAAAGGAACCAACCCTGATGGTACCTGGATTTTGAAATTCTAGCATCAAAAGCTGTGAGATAATAAGTTTCTGTGATTTGAGCTGCTCAGTCTGAGGTTCTTTGTTATGGCAGCAAATTAATGCAGAGGTCCATGCTACCACATACCTGGAAGAGAAGGTGACATGCATGCATTGGCCGACGGTCTCCACCATGCATTTTTAAAACAGAGGGAGGAAAAAGACAGACTTGGTTATGACTCCTAGAGCTTCACCCAACCCTTGCTCACTTCCCTCTTATCTTTTCTTCCTCTTTTCCACCCATTTTGTCTCTTCTGCTTTTGCCAGACTGAATCCAGCTTTCCACCAGCACCACTTGGCCTCTGAACTTCTTCCTACCTCTCCCTTATGCAACCTTTCCCCAGAAGGATTTACACCTTCTTTCCACAGTATGTCTCTGCTATTACCACCCCATTACATGGACCTTCATTAGCCACCCTTTCAAAATTAGCACCCTCAAAATTGCCAAATTAACTGGGTCAGCTTTGAATTCAGACCCCATTCATTTAAATGTGAGGTGCAAAATAAACACCCTACTTTTGATTAGAGCCATTGAAGAGAAACATGAGAGTAACATTTCTTCTCAAATAGAAAATACGACAATCCTCAAGAGAGTATTGACCTGTATTAAATTTACTTTACACAAATCCCTTCAGATGTCTGTTACTTTCTCTCTCTTTCTATATACATGTATGTGTGTGTATATATATATATATATATGTAGAGAGAAAGACAAACATATATAGATATCTATATATATAGATGTCTATATATATATATAGATAAATGCCTATATATAGATGTCTATATATAGTTGTGTGTGTGTGTATATATATGTGTATATATATACATATATATATATGTATGTATGTAAATAGGTCAATGCTATCATCTTATACTTGGGCTATTGGTTTAGGGAGTCCAATGTTATGGTGTGGAGGCTTTCCCTTCATCAAAAGTTTTGGGAAGTCTGTTCTGGCATTCAACTTGTTCTAATATCTCAACAAAATTATCCCAGTTGCAGAAACATAGAAAATTGCTTGAACAGTTCAGGATGAAGAAAAGAGCAGGCATTTCTAGAAGGTTCTCTTGAGGCTAGTATGAGTTTATTAATCCTTATTCTTTTATTACACCCATTCTGAAATAGTAAATAACAGCATGACCACTTTCACATTAAGAGATAAAGGAGAAATCAGCAAAGATGACTGAAAAGCAGCTAGTGAGGCAGAGGGAGAGTGAAGAATGATGTCCTAAAAGTTGAGTGAGATCAGTGTACCTGGTATGAGGGAGTGTGGTTAAGAACAGGACCAAGACACACTCTTGAATTTGGCTGCATGTGGGTGATCAGTGTCCTTGAGAAGTACAGTTCTACAGAGTAATGTGAATGAAAGTCAAGAAAACTAACAAAGTAGTTGATATTATTTGGAAGTTCTTCAAGAATAGCTCCAATATATTTTGTCAGAGCTAGAACATATGTGAGGATTTAGCAATTTACTGAGCACAGTAACTGTCTGGGAGACCCTGGGCTATTTTACATAGATATTATCTGAACTCTTTTAAAGCAAGTAATTCCTTTGCTAAAATGTCTAATTACTTCTTTACCTTTCTCTTTATTTTTATCCTATCAATGCATTTACTTATCATTCTGTGTTTAAAGCTCATGTTGTTAGGTTTTGTTAATTTATAAACGTTTTAGACCATGAATTTCATCTTCAATACTCTTCCTCCTCATTCTATAGGCATAAGGAAGGATATAGGTATTACTTTTTCCTCCCCTTTGGCAATGAACTTTTATGAGTGGGACTGATTCGTAGGAGACATTGTTTTGGAACAGGACTCCTTGGACGAGGCTCGACAGAAGATCTTCACTATCCGGGAAGAATACAGAAACAAGTTACTGGAAGCTGAGCGGCTGAGACTTGAAGCATTGGCTGCTCAGGAGGCGGCGATACGGGCAGAGCCAGAGAAGAAGGCCTCACCTCCTGACACACAAAAAAAGAAGAAAGGAAAGAAAAAGTAACCCGGACATGCCCAGAAACACCCTTTTTCTTTACAGAAAAAAAAGTTAGTGATCTATGAGTTTGCCTGTTGATAAATTATCAGGGTAATTAAAAATAGAAATTTCCCTGTTTTAGAAATAGTTCCTATATCTTAATGTTAATGTGTTGGAGTTTCTCAAAAAGTTAATATTTGAAATTGTTAGATTTTAAAATGTTCTGATTTCAATGAAGTTGTTAACAAGTATGTAGATTTTAATAAAAAGCTGTAAGTTACATTCTAAATTGCCTGCATTTTAAATCAGTAACAAAACAAGAACAATCATAGATGAGCTAAGATCATCTTTGACGAATTCAACAGTGAGAAAAATAGCTATGTCCTTAGAAGAATTGTGCCTGTTTTGTTTTTTTCTTTTGTTTTGTTTCCTTGTTTTTTAGTCAAACTTCCATGAATCTCCTTCATTGGGCAAAAATTCCTAAGGTCCAGCCCACCCCAAGTTTTGACCAAGACTGGAAACCTAACAATGAGTGTTGTAACCCTGCCACAAGGAATGTGGTTGTAAGCAATTTCTTTTCACCCGCCAGCACCAGACCTTTTGTAAGGCAGAGATTAAGTCCATGTACACCAGTTTTAGAAAAATACAAGGAGTGATTTAACTGAAGCACACAGTGTTAGGTAGAACCTGACTTAGGTAAGGCCGTTTTGAAATATATCCTCCACCTTAGAATAAGAACTACATCAGTGTCACTCCCCACTCACTTGCCCCTAAGCCCTGGACATTACTCCATTACTCCAAATCATGCAACACCCCCCCCCAAACACTCCCATCATCATAAGCGAGGACTCTTCCCTGACAACTCCCTACCAATGCCTAATCCTCTCCTCCCACTCCACTGGACCCCCTTCCTCAAATTTCTTCACAATAAACCTGTGCTACAGGCTTCTTTCCTTTCTTTCCTTCATTCACTTCTTAACACATAGTAGGGAATTGGCCTTCTCCAGAAGCATATTTCCAACTCATGACTATCTCAGATGAAGGACTAGCATAGTATTTTTTTAAACAAAAGTTGTTTTACTTTGACAGGGGATTTTAGCAACCCCCCCTTCTTATATGAATCCTTGATACTCAGAATGTTTAATATAATTCACACTTAGATGTTCAACTACTTTTTGACCAGGGTGTCAAGAATAAATAATGGGAAAAGGAAAAGCCTCTTCAGTACATGATGCTGGGAAGACTGGTTATCCAAATACAAAATAATGAAATATGATGATTGTCATACATTATAAACAAAAATCAACTCAAAATGGATTAAATATCTGAAACCATAAAACTCCTTGAAGAAATCATAGGGGAAAAGATATCTCATCTTGGCAGTACATGCTTGGATATAATACCAAAGGCTCTGACAACCAAAGCAAAAGTTAAGCAAGTGGGACTACATCAAATTAAAATCTTCTGCACAGCAAAGGAAAGAACAAAATGGAAAAAGGTGATCTATAGAGTCAGAGAAAATATTTGTAAATCCCTTCTAATAAGGTGTAATATCTAAAATACATGTATGTAATTCACCCAACTCAATAGCAAAATAACGACAAATACCCTGGTTTAAAAAATGAACAAAGGACCTAAATAGACATTTTTCAAAGAAAACCTACAAATGCCAACAGGCATATGAAATGGCGCTCAGCATCAGTACTCATGAGTTAATGCAAGTCAGAACAGTGAGATTTCATCTTACTTGTTAAGACGGACATCCTCAAAAGGACATTAAGTGTTGGTGAGCCTGTGGAGAAAAGGGAGCTATTTCTACCCTGTTTTAGTAAGAATGTATATTGGCACAGCCGCTGTAGAAAATCATGGGGGTTCCTCAACAAGTCTTGAGAAAACTGAACCATTACCATGCAGAAAACATCCAGCTATGTTTAAAAAAACACATAAAAAGTTAAAAAGAAAAAAAAACTAACAAGAGGCTGGAGCGGTGGCTCAGTGGTTATGGTGGTTGCCTGGCATGTGCGAGGATGTGGGTTCAAATCCCAGCACCACATACACAACGAAGTGTCGGAGCAACGAAAGTCACATGAGACACTAAATAAAATTGATCCTCTCTTTCTCTCTCCTCTCTCACTGTCCCTCTCTGTTTAAAAAAATTTTTAACAAAATTACAGCAACTGATAATATAAGTCATAATATCTGTCATCCTATCAAAACTTACCAGGCAAGTAAAGAAGCAGGAAAACATGGTCCACAAAAAGGAGAAAAATCAATCAAAAGAAACATCTCAGAAAGTTACTCAGATGACAGTATTTGTTGGCAAAGCTGTTTGAAAGCTTGAACTCAAAATGTTCAAGAAGATAGTGGGACAAATAAACAAGCTAAGAAGTAGAAAGGAGAGGCCCACATGAACTTCTAGGAAGGAAAATTACATTGGATGGGATTAAAAACATTCAAGGCACTGCAGGAAAAGCTATTGAGCTTGCAGATATAACAGAAACTGTGGAACAGGGGGAAAAGACAAGACCAGAAACAATTCAACAGCAAGCCAGTGATCTGTGCAGCAACACTAAGTTGCTTAATAACATTTGTATAATTATAAACCAAGAAGGAAAATCAAGAAAGGATAAGAAGATATTTGAAGAAATAATGGCCAATTTTTTTCTGAATTTGCTGAAAACTATAAACACTCCAAGAAGCTCATCCCATGCTAAGCACAAGAAATACAAATTGAAACTATCAAGGAAAAGCATAAACAAATTGATGGAAGCCAATTTCAAAGAGAACAACCTTAAAAGCATCTGAGGTGGTTTGGTGGGGGGACTCATTTAATACAAGGAAATAAAATCAGACTTCTCGCTCAGAAACTATGCATGATGGAAGACATGAGAGTAGCATTTTCAGGAGTGAAAAATAAAGTAATGAGAAAAAGTGAACTTATAATTCTAAGCCCAGTAAAACAATTATTCATAAATCATAGACAAAATCAGAATTATTTTATAAAAATAAAAAGCAGATAAAATTCATTATTAACCTTGATTACAAAAATTCTCAAACCTAGTATTTCAAACAGATGAACAATTATACAAAGTGGAAGCTTAAACCTATACAGGTAATGGAGATGACCCACGTAAGGAGAAAGGTGAACGAAGGAAGTAGAGAGGAGAGCAGCGGCTCAGCAGTCACACGGGTTTATTTAGGAGAAACCTGCAGAGGCAGGTGAAGTGGAGTCTGGGACCCACCTGACACTACAGTCTGGGGTGGACACAGAGGGAGGTGAGTTTTCTGGTTAAAACAGTAGAGAGTGATTTTTCTGATAAAGGACCAAGTCAATAGATTCTGATAAGGGCCGAGTCAGTAGATTTTGAAACAGTGAGTAGGGGGTTTACTTTGTGGCTCACCCCAGTGATTTCTGGTAATTTTCCATATCTATCACTCCAGATTCTAAAGGGATATAATGAGTTGGGTCAATAATATCAAGTTTTTATCTAGTTAGTGTATAAATAGACATAAGTATTAAATCTGCCTAGGAAGAAGATTCCCTGGTTATATTTGAAGCAGTCAGAGAGGTGATAGGAGACACCTTGCTTTAGCTGGAGGCAGGGTCTTGTAGGGAAATTTTAACAGGAGTCTGGTGGGTGGTCCCTGGGCTTGGAGATATCCTCTACTGTGGTTGACACCTCAGGGAGGAGCGCTTACAGGGATGTTAGAGGGGAAGGAAATGGCATAAGAGGATAAAGGAGTATGGGGGTTTAAGGTGGATATTAAAACAAATGGAGGCATTGAATTTGGTTAAGATGCTCCTGCCAAGAATAGGAGGTGGTCATCTAGGCATGAGTGGGGTCTTCCATTTAGGCAGCCAAAAATTAAAAAGGTTTTGGCCTAGGGCTTTAGTTTGGGGTTGTGGGATCCATTCTCTGAGGGCCTCATTTTCTCTCTGCCTACACATGATCTATCTCTTGCCTCAATTCCCCTCTGAAGAGGTCCTTGACGGCTGCCAGAGGGAAAGGGTGTTGACCAATCTGGCTTCTTCATACTGACTGTGGGCTTTAGCTGTGGCAGTCAAGGAAGCTCTCCAGAGGGTCTATCTGGGGGGCCTCAGTAGAAGTTGGAAGACAGCTGCATGGAGGGTCATATTCCATGACCATCTCATGCTTTATAGACACTAGGCATCTTGTGCATCAGGGCTGTCCAGAGGTCCATGATGGTGGCAGTTGGTTGGTGACTGGACATGGTGTTCACAGGGGAGCGAACATGCTAGAGCAATAGCAATGCAACAAAATATTATTTTATGCAGGCAATTAATACAAAACAATCAGTGTTATCAGCCAGCCTTTGAAGACCCTGAAGATAGTAACTTATTAGAGCTTAGGGTGTGGTCTGACATGTGATTTACTTATGAGTGGAGGCATTTCACAACTTTTGAAACTTTAGTAGAGTTTCTAGAAACACATTGAATTTGTATAATGGCACAGGTATTCCCTTGAGTTGATGAATGCCATCTGATTTCTGTAATGTAATTTTTATTGGCATAGGGCTTTTATGTGCCAAATTACATTTTTTTAGATTGATCTGAGGGATAAATATCAGAACTAAACAATCATACTGGTGAAATGAATTTACCCATGTAGGAGGTTAGGGAAATTTGTGGATCTCAAACTAATTTAGAACAAATTGTGACTCTGGTAATGTCTTCTGTAACCCCCTCTCCCTCTATTTTTTACATAATCTCTCAGTTGTATTTACTTGTGGGAGGAATGACACAAGTGAATATTTGCACATGGCCTTCTTTGCTCCAACACTTAGTTGTGTACGTGGTGTTGGGGTTTGAACCCGGGTCCTCATGCTTGCCAGGCAAGAGCCAAAACCGCTGAGCCACCGCTCCAGCCCATAAGCAAATATTTTGAGTTAATTAAAAGAATCATTGTCTTTCCTTTCAAATGCCCATGTATGGCTGTGCTTTGGTTATAACTCTCCTGCCAGGTGTTTAAAACCAAGTTGGTCAAAACTGACTTTTTTGCCTATGTATTCCTAGGTCAGCTGAGATTCCTCAGGAGGCCACTGTCAGGAACTTGTGAGAGCCTCATGACTCCTTTAGCCTTCCTCTATCAGTGGCATCATCTGCCAGGATGGGTCAGGGTCTTGCTGACCACATGTGGCTTCCCACTATCCTTTTTGCAGAATATGCTCTGGTTGGCTTAGAGAAGTCCCATTTTCCCCTGAGTTTTGGCTGACCAAACAGGGAAAGGGCTAAAATAATTCCTTTTTTCCTCAACCCTTTAACTTCCTTAACTTTGGTACCCTGGTTTTGGTATTAAACATCCAGCAGACCAGTTTCACCAGTCTTAAAATGGGAATACAGGCTTTAATTTTAACGTGTACAGTTTTATAGCTATCCCTTTGGTTTAATTTGGGTCAGTAACAATACTTGAAGTTCGTCTTATATCTTCTCTCTCCTGTAGGTAATGGCATGTCTTAACTCAGTTCTGCAAAACATTAATAGACAACAGTTTTAAAGTTTTACAAGGAAAATATAAAATGGAATTAACAAGAATAGAAAAATATTCAGTTTGCATAATAGCTCTGAACCAAGAAACAATTTTTACATACCCTCTTTACTTAGAGATTATATAGGAATGTTTATAACAAAATCTATGTTTTGAACTTAACTTTAGATAAAATTAATTCTAGCCTACTTTGAAACCATAAGGTAAGAGAGTTAGTCTTAACTCAGGTGAGATATGGCTCTTGACAAATATATATATATATATATAATAGGTCAATGCTATCACTCCACTGGACCCCCTTCCTCAAATTTCTTCACAATAAACCTGTGTTACAGGTTTCTTTCCTTTCTTTCCTTCATTCACATTGACAAATATTTATGTAAATTGTTTTATTTCTGAAGCTCATCTTTGCCTCTTATAAGTATCATTCTACAAAATTCTTATGCATTAATTCCTGAGTCTATCTGAATACACATTTAGGAAATAGTGTTACTGACCAGAAAAAGACTCAATCAAAGCAAACAGATATAAGCCAGGCTTTCAAATGGCAGTGTGGCCCTTGTATGTCAGATACAATCTGTAAAAGAAAGCACTTACTGGTTACTTTGCCTGTAAACCTACATAAACTTTTATTTTACAAACTTTTACATAAAATTAGACAAAGCTTGAACACTTATTTGCCCTGAAGAGAAACCCTAAATAAGTTTAACTGATTGTGCCAATTATATTTTCAGTTGTATTAAATCTAATTTAGCCATTTGTGGGTCTTTTTCTTTTCTTTTTTTTTTTTTTAAGTCATCAATGGGCCAGATATCTCCTTTAACCAAGAAGGGGAGAGAATGTATTTGAAATAAGCAAAAGATATTCAGATATTGCCTCTCGTGCACTTCCAGTTTTACTGGGAATCCCAGAGAAATTTACAGAGTCCATTCAGATCCATTTTAACTTTTGAATGACAGCAAGATGACATCAGACTTTCAAGTCCTTACTGTCGTGGAAACTCTAGCCACTTTGGCCCTTGCTAACTGGTTCTAATTGGATTCTGGTTAGGAGGAATTATCTTTATCTCCTTAAGTTTCAGAGTCTGGTCTCAAAAGTCTTCTTCAGGATAACTTGGGTTCCTCCTACTAACGTTATTTTGGGCCTACATTTCCACTGCAGATAACAGGTAGTTTGCTGAGGAAGGTAACATAGTCTGCTCCCCTTCAGGTAAATTGGCTTTTGGAAAAGAAAGCATGTGGGGTCAGCACAGTGAACCCATCTGATAGAATTATTCTCTTTTCCTAGTGTTCACATTTGTCTGGCCTCTAACATTGAAGGAGGTTGTTGTTATAAAGCAGAGAAAAAGAAAGGGATGACTCACTCACTGTTAGGTTGATGGGTAGGACTCTACCTTAGAAGTCCTTAGATCATGCTAAGAAGTTATCTTAACCTGTTATCCAAGGAGCTGCGGAGGCCCTCCCTCTACCATCAGGTGAGAAACCATGAAAGCAGATTAAAGTGGAAATGAAGCTTCTTGTTCGGTTGGCTTTTGGTTATCTCTAGAGACCTTGCATTCACACTAGGGACTAGCCAATACCAGAGAATTAGCGTGTTTCTAAGAGAGATCTCAGTTTCTTGATTGAATTGATTGCTATGAAAAGAAACTAAAGCAAGATCAAATTGATATTCTGTCTGATTAGGTAGAGAGGAATTGATAAGTTTCACTCCAGCGAAACTTTTCTCCTCAGTCTTGAGTCTGGCAGCAAAGTGGCTGACAGGGTCCCAGTATTTTTGATAGAGTAGAGAATGGAGTCGAGAACTCCTGGAAGAGAAGTGATAGAGCAATTGTCTGTTTCACTCACCCTTCTGAAGGGTCATAGGGGAAATCCTTGTAAATATAACACAAAGCATGGCTGGGTGGATTTTGTTTTATAAATTTCAGGAATGAAATCCATGAACACAGGGTCAGACAGAGCAAAGTAACAGGATTTAGAGTAATTAAAAGGAAGCAGAACTCCTAAAGAGGGAGGGGTCCAAGAGAGGACCCCCTCATTGAGGAGAAGAATGTGAAAAGTTGAGCAGTTTGGGAAGAGAGAAGGTCTGGAGTAGAGGCCTAGAGTGGAGGCCTGGGCATGGAGAACCTCAGATCATTTGCCATTGCGGTGGACAGTTTTTAAAGATCTCTGTGAAGTAGTAAATCAAATGTGCCATTTTCATGTCAGTGACTGTTATTATCCAGCTTGTAACACTAGTCTTTCAGGCTTGACTATGTTTTGGAGACCCAGGGTCTGGATATGTTTGGGAAGGCACCCAAAGAGAGTGTCTCCTGGAAACTTTGGTGGGGTCTGGCTCATGCTGGATGAGTTGGATTGAGGAAGGCCCCCAGGGACTCTGGTGGCAAGTAAGCCAGGAATCCAGAAGAGTCAGAGGGAGTCACTCACCTCATCAATGATGACCAGTGGTGGATATGATGTCCAGCAATGTGAATGGTCCTTACTGGAGCCACCAAAGGGAGAGGTGGTGAAGAGATAGAGACCAAGTTGAGGTTAAGGGCCACCCTCGGTATGAACCTTGAAACACTGTTCCTGATTCAGACCATTTGCCATTTTGTTGTAGGAAGTTATCAAGATCTGTTAGTATTTTTGGATCAAAGGTCCCAAATTCTGAATTCAGGCCACTGAGAAATGGAGAATTGTGATGGAGGTAACAAGAGAGAACAGAGCATTCTCTGTTTACTCCTTGCCACCTGGCAGAGCTGAATCACCTGGCAGTGAGTGGGTGTTCCCAAGTCCAGTCCCAAAGTGAGGACTCCTGTGGTCCAGAAATGAAGAAGTTTCTAGCAGGGCTCCTCTGCAAGAGAAACTGAGACTTACCTCTCTGATAAGATGATCAGTATGACCTGTGTTGCTTGTGGGAACAAAATGGAGAAGAAGTCTGTGATCTGGAGGTCTGGCCAGATAGAAATTGGGGAGAGACAAGAATAAGGTTTCCAGAGGACACCAATAAAGAGCTTAGAAAATCTTTTGCTCCATTTATGTAGCAATAAGCCTGCAAAAATCTCATTCCAGGAGAGGGTTGATTTTGGGTTGCAAACCGGCTGCTGTTTAGTTGTAGCAAATTTGGAGGGTGCTCTGAATCTCCAATCTTGTATGAAGGGGAAGTAAAGAGCGATACATGAAGAGTAAAACAGAATTGGAAGGAGGAGGATGGGAGGGAGTGTAAGAGCTCTGTCTTTGCATTCCAGGTCAGGGCACCATTATGTAAGGAACAAGGTAAATGAAGGAAATAAAGAGAGGAGATTGGCTCAACAGTAACACAGGTTTATTCAGGAGAAATTTGCGGAGAGGGCCCCAATGGAGTCTGGGACCCACCTGCCGATTACATCCTGTGGTAGATATAGAGGGAATGTGGGGGTAGGGGGCCAAGACGTGAACTTTCTGGTAAAAAAAGAAATTTTGGTAGAGTGTGATTTTTCTGATAAGGACCCAAGTCAATAGATTACGATAAGGGCCTGAGTCAGTAGATTTCTAAATAGTGAGTATGGGGTTTTCTCTGGCTTACATGAGAGATTTCTGGTAATTTCCCATATCCATCAACCAGTATTGTTAAGGATATGAACAAATATAAAATCCACTTCTCATTTAAAAGTATTTATAAAATGTTATTGAATATCTAAAGGAAATATAGCTACCATGTACCATTGGTTTATAATATGCATAGAAATAGAATTCATGATAACAATCATTGAAGAGACAATATATACTAAGGTAATATTTCTAAATAATACATAAATTGATAGACTATTATTTGAATGAATTCACTGATAACTTCAAAATTCTAAACCTTGGAGAAACTGAAGCAGGAGTGTTGAGATGAGACTAGATTCCCCTCTTTGCCAATTGCCTTCTGGGTTCTTGTCTCATCAATTTGAAGAATATTATCCATGGACGATCACAGAAGGTGATGTCGGGTGGAAGTCGGGTTCGTGTCTCTCTGAAGTCTTAAGAATGAAACCAGTGGATGTGAAGGCAAGCATAGTGGACAGATTTTAGGAAAACAGAAGACAAAGCATAGGGGAAAGATCAGAGTGGGAGAAGGGGACAGAGCCAAGAGGTGGTGGGACGCCCGCTTTTTACAGTTTCATAACCATTGTTTTCCTGCCCCCAGGCCTAGGACCCTGTGCTGAGAAGTTCTAGCTAGATCCAGTCTTTGACCTGTGCCCAGGGGCATCTTACCAGCCGGACAAATGCAGTGCCTTTGTAAGCAGAAGGGAGTGTCTGTGTTGGGACTCTCCTTAGAACCCTCGCTACTGGCATTGGTGATGTCGGATTGACCTGCGTGTTTCTTCATTAGGAGCAGCAGACATTCTTAGTCCTATTAAAAGAAAAAGAACTGGTTTCCTCTTGATGAACCTGAAATTCCAACTACACCTTTTCCCCTGTCTAAAAGGGAAAAGTAAAAGGAGTAGGATTTATTTAGGCAAGGAGAGTTGAGAAGAGAGAGAACTCCCAACCATGTGGGAGATGGTATGGTAGTAGAAAAACCCACTTTGGTGTGCAAACTTAGGGGCTCACATGGTTCTGACGGAGCATGGAGCAAACTGTTAAACAGGCACTGAAATTCCCCTTCCATTTTGCCCCTCTCTGGAGGCTTCGCACAGGCGAACTTCAAGGTCTTTTACTTCTGAAATAGGCCTCATGGCGCTCGTTAATATTTCTACTGGTTAGCTTCCAGGTGTGGTTTCTGCATTTGAACAAGACCTGAACGGGGCCTATCACTTCTGATTGCTGACCACTGACCATTCTCATTCAAAACTACTGTAAAACAAAACCAGGATAAGTTGTTAGTAAATGAAAAACTAAAAACAACTCAGTTAATCAAAAAAGAAAAGGCTGGGAAAGATGACACAAAGAAAAAGCACAGGAAACAAAAGCAAAAATAGACAAATGGGGTGGTATCAAAGAGCTTTGGCACAGAAAAGGAAACAGAGTGAAGAGACGAACTGAAGATGGGAAAAATATGTGAAAACTATCTTACAAGAGATTCGCACCCAGACTATACAAGAAACTCAAAAAGCCCAGCAGCAGGCTAGAGTGGTGGCCCAGTGGTTACAGCGCTTGCCTGGCATGCTCTAGGATGCAGGTTTGAACCCCAGTACCACATACGCAATGAGCGTCACAGTAATGAAAGCCACATGACAAACTAAATAAAATTGATTTTTTTCTCTTAAAAAAAAAAACTGAACAGAAAAAAAAAAACCCTGAAATAATCCAATTTCAAAATAGACAAATGAGGACTAGAGTGTAGTACACTTGCCTGGCATGTTCAAGGACCTGAGTTTGAACCCCAGCACCACATATGCAACTAAGTGTCAGAAAAACAAAAAGCAGATGAAAAATTAAAATAAACTTGATTCCTTCTCTCTAAAAAAAAAAAATAGATAAATGATTTGAGTCGATATTCCTGAAAAGAAGACATACATACAAATAGCCAACAAGTAAATGAAAAAAACGTTCAGCATCACTAATTATTGTCACAGGAAAGCAGGGAGATGAAACTCCAAACCTCAGTTCTTGTGTTCCGACAAAAGAAATTTGAAGTCAAACACCAAAAGTCATGCAAGAGAATTTTATTATAAGTGAAAGAGAGGCAAAGGTAAAGTGAAAGCGGGGTAAGCTTCAAGCAGAGTGCACTCTCAAGAGAGTGGGCCGTCTCTGAACAGAATGGCAAAGCAGTCAACCCTGTCTCCAAATTTATTACTGCTTTATGGTTGATTTGAAAACTGGGGTTCCCCTTCAGCAGCCTTCACGGATCCGATGTTCAATTCCTCTTTCACGTCAGGTGGTGGCATTTTTTACCTTAGTTGGTACTCCCCAGAACTGTCATGGTGGCCATCCTATTTAGGGGGACTTCATCTTCAAGTCAATCCCATGTTAATGTGGGCATTGGGGTCAATAGTGATGCTGGTTTGGTGGAAGTCAGGTTCATGTCTCCTGAAGACCAAGAATGAAACTGAGGGACCGAGGCAAGCATGGTAGATAGACTTTATTTTAAGAAAATAGAAAACAAAACATAGGGAAAAGAGCAGACTTCCCCCAGAGCGGGAGAAGGGGACAGAATCAGAGAGGCAGTGAGTTTTCCCTTTTTATAGGATGTTCTCCTTCAATTGGTCATCCTCTTCCTGCCCCCAAACCTAGGAAGTCCTGGTTGGGTCCATTCTTTTGTTTGTACCTTGGGCATCAATAAAAAGAATGTGGCACCTCCCTTAGCAGAAGGGAGTGTCCACATCTGGACCCACCTTGCCGGACCCTCCTTACTGGCATTAGGGATGTCAAATTGATCTTCTTAAAAGAAAAAGAACAAGTTTTCCCTGGTTTGATTGGAACATTCTAACTACTCTTTCCCCTCTGTCTCAATAGTGGTCAAAAGTTACCTCAGTACATCTTTGCCACTAAAGAAAATCTCCTTCTAGGCTAGTAGGAGGCACCTGGTGCCATAGCTTCTAGTTTTATTGATGCAGGAGTTTTGGGATGCACCTGGTGCCATAGCTTCTAGTTTTATTGATGCAGGAGTTTTGGGATGAGGCTGAGTTCTTTGCTTCTGCTGGTGAATGGAGTTTGGGCTGTTTGCAGATTTTTGTGGCCAAAATAGCCCATTTTTAGTATTTGCAGCTTTTCCCAGTTAAAACTGGGAGTTTAGGCTGGCTGCAGATTTCTGCAGCCAAAATAGCATTAGCAGCTCCCTAGCTAATGCTGGGTTTTCCCTCCTACTGTTGAGTGGTGCAGCATAGCTCCTGTTGTGGACACACAGCCCAGTAATTTGGTGTCAATCTTTTTCTGGGATCTTGTCTCGTGAATTTCAAGAATAAAATCCATGGACAACCAAAGAAAGGAAGAGTAAAAGGAGTAGGATTTATTTAAGGAAGGAGAGGGGGGTACCTAGGAGCAGAATACCATCTTGGTGTGCTTGTTCAGGGTTTATAGTGGTTTTTGGGTTGAGCATTGCTTAAGATCTATGCAAAGCAGGCATTGAGAAAAACACCAATATCATTGGTTAAACTCTATGTAAAACAGGCATTGACCCTAAACACTGAAAACATTGGTTAAAATCTGTATGAAACAGCAAATCTTTCCTAGTTCCCATCTGTGTCTACCCCCACCTTTTAATTTTCCCACACCTGTAGGAGTTGCTCCTACAGGTAAGCATCATGGTCTTTTGCATTTGAAGGCCCTGAACTTGCCTATTAATTTCTACTTATTAGCTTCAGATGTGGTTGAATGAGGCCTGTTGTCCTAACTACCTATCAATTTTAATATTTATCCTAATCTATTCATTATCTTAAACTTCATGGGTCCTGTCAAGAGATAATCCCATAGATCCTTTTCTCTTGTGGCATCCCCCTCTCCATTATTTCTTTGCTTCTGTCTATCCTCAAGATTTGTACTAATGTTTTTCCACAGCTTATCTTCCACAACTTACTCATCTACCTTGGCAGTAGCTTAAAGAAAACTTTAAGAGTAGCTTAAAGTAAACATGTGACCTTGCCATGCATTTCACTGCTCATTGCTAGCTACTACCTAACAATTATCACAAAATATGAATCAAAATCACAATGAGCTCTTTTACCTCATATAGAATGCATATAGTCAAAAGACAATAACAGGGGCCCGTTATGGTTCCAGTGCTTGCCTGGCATGCATGAGGACACCAGTTCAAACCTCAGTACCACATACACAACGAAGTCTAGGAGCAACAAAAGGCACATGAAAAACTAAATAAAAATTGTTTCTTTCTCTCTCTCTCTCTCTTTCTCTCTCTCTCTCTCTCTCTCTGTCTCTCTCTTTCTCTCACTGTCCCTCTCTCTTTAAAAAATAAATAAATAAATAAAAGAGTACTCCGTAGGGGCTGGAGAGGTAGCTTAGGGTTGGAGCGAATACTTGGTTGGCATGTATGAGGACCTGGGTTCAAACCCCAGTACCATATACACAACGAAGTGTTGGAGAAACAAAGACTAGAAGAAAAAATAAAGTTGATTCTCTTTTTTCTCTCTCTCCCTCTCTCTTTACAAAAAATGTACCCTATATTTGAAATAAAGGAAAAACACAAAATATTTCACAACAAAATACTACCAATTTTGATGTATAAATGCTTGGAGTGACTACAGTAGAAATAATCCAGTGATTGCATCTACATTTGGAGTTTCCATTACCAACAATGCAATATATACAAGTATACACACTTGCTTACAGGTGTTCTGTAATCATGACTCAAATATTTGTAAAGTGATTACCATCGATGACATACTTTCCAATATGGTTAACAACCTTGGGTAAGTTTCCAAAGGCAACAACATACAATCTGTCCTTTTTGTACAAAATTATTTCATTCCTGAAATATTCAGTGAACATTAAAACTTCAAAAAAATTGTTGGTCTTATATATCTTCAAGAGTTAGTTTCTGGGGTTATTCACTGGGTTTTCAAAAACAAACTTCAGGCTGGTCAAATCATATAGACAGTAAGATCAATAGTATTTTTTTGCATGTGACTGTCTCAAAAATTGCAGAATGTTTAATATCCTTGCCCTTCAACCACTAAATTAGCAGTGGTTCTGCTTCATTATTGGGACAGCTAAAAATGTCTCCACATATATTTTAAGTAACATTCTATAGAAGATGCACTGTCCCCACTGAGCAGAGAGTAATGCCTATGGATCACAGTTAGAAAATGAATGTCAGAATTAATTGCCATATTAATACCTTCTCTGGTGTTGATTAAGTGAACCAGAGTATATCTATAAAGCCTGTGATAGTCCCTGTAATCCCTTAGGCCATCAGCCAAGGGTTGCCCCTGCCCTTCAGTTTACTTCTCTTTAGTACCTTACTGTCCACAGTACCTACAGTATTTCTATAGTATCTCTTTATAGCCTCCCTAATATTTCAAAGTCAATCTCTCCCTCCTCTGTAGCTCTTATCAGGGCAGAAATACACGTACTCCCCTTCTGTGGTCACAGGCCTGCTTCTGAGGCAATAGCAATCATCCCCATGGTACAGCTCTGATAATGAAGTATCATTACATAGAGCAATTTAACCACTCATTGCCTCCACCAAAGAATAGTTTCCCCTTTACATAACCAGAGTGTCCACCAAGGTGTTATTTGAAATGTAATAGCCTTCATTTAAATGAATCTGGAAACTGCCAATAGCTTTAATTAACTTTTAAAAACTTCAAGGTATCAAGTTTTAAAAACAAAACAAAAGTTAAATTCTAGTCTCAGAATCTTCCATATACAGATTACTTACACGCAAACAAATGTGTCACAAAACTCTGTTATATTACTCTGTATTTACCTTGTGTCCCTGTCTCATTCAAAACACACCATTGTACCCATTGCCTCTTGGAAAATAGGAAAATGAAAGGAAAAATGGCAAGAAAAGCCATATAGTAAGTAGAACTTTCTCAGAGAAGAAACCCTGTGTCCTGCCACCCTCACCCTGGGTTGGGCTCTATTCCAAATGGACTTTTTTTTTTAAGAGAGAGGAACAGTGAGAGAAAGAAAGAGAACCAATTTTATTAGTTTTTCATACAATTTTTATCTCTCTGACACTTCATTGTGTACATGGGGTGCTGGTGTTCGAACCTGCGTCCTCATGTATGCCAGGCAAGTGCTGTAACTGCTGAGCCACCGCTCCAGCCCCCAGACTTTTAAATTTTATATTAATGGAGGTTTACAATGGCCTTCACAGACATTTCTGAAATTAACTTTATGAACAAACTGTTTCAAGCTGTTGTTATAAAGTTTTTGTCTCATCAGTTATATAACAGATTTTATTCATTTTAATTTAGATAAAATAGCTTCTAACCACAGGTGTGTTTTCATAGAACAGTTCCATTACATCTTGAATGCACTTAAGTTAAATATCCTTGTTCTTCACTTTTTTGTTTGGACCCAGATGGCTGAATCACCATACATATGATTTATATTTTTAAGTGAAACTGTTTAACAAATAACTCTGCCATGCGTATGTATATTCCTATAACTTTAAACAATTCTAATTTTATTCAAATAAACCAAACATTTTTCATCAATTTTGTTAATTATAAAAATTCACTAATCTAATCTATAAATCCCTTTTCCATCCGATATATAACAACACTCTCTATCACTGCTAATCATCCTGTTCTAAACAACCAATTCAGATAGCATATGGAAAGTCTCTTTATTATAGTTCAGATGGATATATTCAAATGGAGACAAAGACATCTCATCAAAAAATGCATGTGCTTTGGGAAAAACACTTGATTACGTTATATTAAAGATTAACATAAATGACTAAATAATATAAATCGTGATTATAGATCATTGGTGGAAACGGGCAAATTTTGTTAGCATCACTATCACATTTTAAAGACTTTGTAAAGGCAAGTTCCATGTTATTTTCATTTAAATTTCTATAAATAGTCAAAATCATATTAGGCACAACCCAATGAATGATTTTTCCATTAATTAACAATAAAATATAGTATTGTTGCCAAGTGTTTTTTCTGAAGGAACTCAGAACTGTTTCTCTAATCTCTCTATGGAGTTAGCTAATCTTTAATTAAATTACTTCTGGAGTAATATGTGCTAAAATTCTGCATATTTTACCATCTGTGATGTGGAGAATGAACTTTGGAAAATAATATTAAGGTTTTTCTAAGAACCATCATCTCCCTAGAAAATCATCTAAAGCCATTAAACTACTAAAAGTAGAGTCCAAAACTGGTCAGCCACTTGCAGAAAGTTGAAATAAGACCCTTATCTTTCACCTTGCACAAAAAATCAAATCAAAATCAATCAAGGAGCTTGGAATTAAACCAGCCACCTTGCAATTGATGGTAGACAAATTAGGTCCAACACTTCACCATTTGGGAGTAGACAAAGAGTTTCTCAACATGTCTCCTGAAGTGAAGGAAGTAAAGCAAAAAATCAGTGATTGGGATGTCATAAAGCTAAAAAGCTTTTGCACCACCAAGGAAATAACCAAAAGAGTCAAGAAGTTTCCTACATAATTGGAGAGAATCATGGACTGTGATTCTTCTGATAGGGGTCTCATATCCAGAATCTACAAAATCCTCAACAATATCAACTTCAAAAACACAAACAGCCCAATCAATAAATGAGCCAAAGAACTAAATAGAAACTTTTCAACAGAGGACATTGATTAGGCCAGTGAATACATGAGAAAGTGCTCTAAATCACTAGTAATCAGAGAAATGCAAATGAAAACTACATTAAGATATCACCTCACACCAGTGAGATTGGCAAAAATGAAGAAAAAAAACAATAATAGATGCTGGAGGGGCTGTGGAGAGATAGGCACGCTAACACACTGTAGACCGGTACAGCCCCCCTGGAAAGCAGTGTGGAGAATCCTCAAAAAACTAGGGATGAACCTACCATATGATTGATCCTGCTTTCCTCTCCTGAGTATTTTTTCAGGGGATTTAGAATCAGCACATTACAGCAACACAGCAAAATCAATGTTCATAGAAGCTCAATTTACAATAGCTAAATTATGGAAACAACCCAGATGTCCCTCACTGGATGAATGGATCCAAAAACTGTGGTACGTATATACCATGGAGTTCTATTCAGCAATTATAAACAATGATGTTGCAGCCTTTGAAGGTAAATGGATGGCTATGGAAGAAATTATGCTAAGTAAAATCAGCATAACCCAGAGAACCAAGGGTCGAATGTCTTCACTCATCTGTGCAGGCTAGAGCTAGACCCTGGCCATTGAGAAAGGAGGTCAATTCTCATGATTTAAATTCAGAAAAGTTGTAATGACATACAACCTAAGGCATTTGTAGAGATGTTTTGGGAAGGAGGGAGGGGAGGGATAAGGGTGAATAATTGAGGGGGTTCTTGCAGGACAAATCTAATATTCAGAACTTATATATATATTATGTTTTTCATTAGAAGCATGTTTGGTTGTTCAACAAATAAATTTCTTTTTTTTTTTTAGGGCGGAGGACCAAACTCAGGGCCTTGTGCATGCTAGGCAAGTGCTCTGCCACTGAGCTAAATTCCCCAACCCACAAATAAATTTCTTAATTTAAAAATATAAAAAAGTAGAGTCCATGAATATCCAATTAGAATTCAGATTTTTGTTTCAATTCATGATTCATACAGTCTCCTTATATTTACTCTTCCTTTTTATTCCTATTGACATTTAAGTCACCTGAGTACTCTTTTCTGGTTCCATCCATACAAAGATACGGAAGTGTTTAATTTGCAATTTGCAGATAAGATAGAAAGTTCCTTGAAGGAAGTGAAATTCCTAATGAGATGCTCATACATCACTGACAATTTCAATAATCCCTATCCTTTAGAAATCCAGATGCTTCCAACATGTCTGATAACTTCTATTTCTTCAGTTATATCATGTTTATTTACATAAAGACCATTTTATATTATTTGGTATGAGATTTCATTTCTCTGTTAAATAACGGGCTACAATGCCCTAGAGTGTAAACAAAATACAAATGCCCTAATTTTCATGTATTACGTATTTTAAATACTCACAGAATATTACATAAGAACTCATTGAATTTGTTTTTAATAGATTGTAATCGAATATACTATGATATTTGCTTTATCTCAACTATTAGGCTTTTACAATGGTTCTACTTATGGAAACTTTTCAAATCTATCAGATTGATCTTCAAGTGAAAATATTGAGAACCATACTTTACAGAGTTTAAAGAGTCACACTCTCAGACAGCAATAATAGCTGACGGTAGTTTGTCAACAGCAGTATTGTGTAAAGTCCACAAAAAATGACATAATCAACAGGTTCGTTGTCCAAAGTGGATCTTAATTTATATACAACTAAGGCAATCAGGGAGTCATTGGTCTGGAAGTGTATATTCAGACAACTACAGTGAGAAGATACCAAATATACAGCATTATGCATATTTTACCTACATCTCTTTTTTTTTAAGAGAGAGAAGGAAAGGGAGGGAAAGAGAGAATCAATTTTATTTAGCTTTTCATGTGGCTTTCTTTGCTCTGACACTTCGCTGCGTACGTGGTGCTGGGGTGCAAACCCACGTCCTCGTGCATGCCAGGCAAGTGGTGTAACTGCTGAGTCACTGTTCCAGCCCTCACCTAGATCTTTGCCCATCAGGGCATCCTTTTATTTTTTTACCTGCTTTTAAAAGTAGCATGTAACATGCCTTTTCAAAAATCTTTAAATATGATAGTTATGTTAATAAAATTTTGGGTTTGATAATAAACAATTTTAACACTTGCTTTCAGAAAGGGGAAAATGGTGACATGACTGGTACTGGTTCATAGCAATTCTGAAATCCCGCAGTAAACACTGCAAAGCCCCACCCTGCCCAAAGAGGCAGAGAGAGACTTCAGTCAGGTCTGATTCTGTCCTCTAAGGTCTCTCTCTTCACTTGATCTCCATGGTTCCTGTTTCCATCTTCTCAGATCTTCTCGTGTGCTGCATTGTTTGGTTACATCTGAAGTGACTAAAATTATGTCCTTCTTGATTTAGTCTGATCAATGTTTGCACCTGATTCCTCTGAATTCTGTTTTATGCAGAAATAACAGGAGTGAGGAGAATAATTCTGAGTGGATACTCTCATTGACATTTCTCATCTCTTCCTGACCCACATTCCTCCTACTGTTGGTGTGTGTGTGTGTGTGTGGGGGGGGGTGTTTGTTGATTTTTTTCTAACAGCAACAAAATAACTGAAGAGGAATCATGAGCACCATCTCAAAGAGATGGTCCATTTTATTAGCCTTACTTCTTGTCCTTTCTGGGCCAGTGTTTTCTTCAAACCTGAGGCACTCCAATGTATCTTCAACGATTCCCCTGACCTCAAGTTAACCAGAGTTCATTTCTGTTATATAAGAGCAAAGAATCACACGAATACACTCAGACCTAATTTTGTATTCTGCTTCCTCAAATGTTCCCTATTTGAAGAACTCTAAAGTTCAGAAGATATAGATTGCAATTTCCGAGAGAAAAATAGTCATCCTCCTGCCAAAGGATTCTAACCTAGGATCTTCGGATGGGCTTTAAGCAATCTCTGTACGACCTGCAACTACAGAAAGAGCACCTCAGACAAAAATTCTAAGAGGACTGAACCAGGAGCCATGGAGATTGATCAGAGAAGTCTTCTTAAGAATCAGACCTGACCAAGCTTCTTTCCCCATCTCTTGGTGGGAATCTCCACGACATTTTCCCCTGAGGGATTTCAGATAAATATAAAGAGAAACTCAGACCTCACATCAGATTCTTAAAGGGGTTATAACCCATAAAATGCTAAGAACTATTCCAGAAATTTATTTTCAGTTTTCAAATAGTATGAGGAAGTGCAACAGTAAAGGATTTTCTTCTGATGCAGATTTTTTTAGATCATCCAAATATTTAGTCAATTAAGAGGCATTTACATAGAAGTAGTTAAACCTATTCAATATTAGAATGCATCAGCAAGAGATATTATGACATTTGTTTATCTGAAAGTCCTTAAACATAATGTAAGTCCTTGTTTTAAAATGTCTCTCTTGAAAAGACTGAGTTAGATAATTTGTGGGTTTTAAATCCTTTCCAATCCCATGTTCTGAAGAAAAGTAGGATAGCATCTAAGTACCAAATAATGTATGATATCAGAACTCTGGGCCACCAGGTGTTCAGAAGGAAATAAGAGCAGATGGACTTAACTGGAAGGTTTTCAATAAAGAAGTAAAGGTGGAGATGCTTTTCTTCTGCAGCTGAATTGTTACGTGGGAGGATGAAGGGCCGAGGTGAGCAGAGGTTCGCTGTAGCAGCCAGGAGCCTCATCCCTTCCAAAAGTTGCACTTGTAAATGTCAATATGAGCTTTTTGTTTTCCAGGAAGCTTTCATTTTCATAAAAGTATTAACTAGATTAAAAAATGCTAAGCAAAGGCTGGAGTGGTGGCTCAGCAGTTGGAGCACTTGCCTGGCATGTGCTCCAACCCAAGTTCAAACCTCAGCACCACATAAACAACTAAATATTGGAGAAACAAAGGCAAGACGAAAAACTAAATAAAATTGATTTTCTCTTTCTCTCTCTCTCTCTCACTCTTTCCTTCTCTCTCTTTAAGAAAAAAAAATCTAAGCAAAACAAGAGTGTTGCAAATGAGGGAGAATGGCAGAGTACTAGTGCAAATACAGCTCTGTACGTTTGGGTGTTTGTGTAAGTCAAGTGGAATAATTGACTGACAGGTGTTTCATTTCCAGGCAGATCTTGGTAGAACGCAGCATCTATCTCAATGTGCACAAATGTCATAATCCACTAGTTAAAGATAGAACATGAAGAAAATCATACATGATTTATAGTCCCAAAGGAATTCGGAAGAGTAGTATACTTAGTCTAAATTGCAATTCAGTCCAAGCTCTATTTTTGACAAAGAAAAAGGGAAAAAGAAAGAGATATATATTTTATAAAGTACTAAATATTGATTAATTTGGAATATAGTACATATTTTCCAGGCTTAAAAATTTCTGTACAATTCTACATAAAGTTTCAAGTGCTGCTCTTGTATATTAGTATATTTTTATTTTTAGGTAACTAGTTGTTCATGTATTTATTTTTTTAAAAAATCTATTCGATAGACCCTAACTTCTGGTCTGATTTTTGCTCTTGCTCATTAAACCCAATTATAAACTCTTGAAATGATGTAGCAGACAGCCAATGTAGAGCTCTTGAAAGTGGGTAAGAAGGTGGGCTGGTTTTAAACCGCAGCACTGCACAGCAGTGGGCGCTGTTTCTCCTCTCCTGCCTCCAGAGGAAGACCATGCAGACTCACTGCTGTCTGAGTGTCAGTGTAGAAAAAGACAATCTGGTAAGCATCAATTACTGGTTATGTCAACACCAGGTGAGCTGTTACGGGTGATCAGTTGGTAACCCTACCATAAGCAAGCAGCTTATAATATTCTTCTTATTCACGTGGTATGAGACTCCCTTCATCTACTAAGATGTCAAACGGGTCAATGGAGCTAGGAGGAAGGACACAGCTCTAGTGGGTGCCTGGTCAAGGAAACTTCTTGGTCCCCAAGCACTAAAGATTCTCCTCCCACTCAGAAATACTATACAGGGCGGCTGGAGCAGTGGCTCACTGGTTATGGTGCTTGCCCAGCATGCACAAGTACGTGGGCTTGAACCCCAGCACCCATGTACACAACTAAGTGTCTGAGCAACGAAGGCCATGTGAAAAACTCAATAAAAATTGATTCTCTCTGTCTCTCTCTCTCTCTCTCTCTCTCTCTCTCGCTCACTGTCCTTCTCTTAAAAAAAAATACTATACAGGGAGTCAAAGAACTAGGTGAGGTCAACAGGCGTCATTTAGAAAGTCTTTTTGTTTCTGAAGCCAGAGGGCACAGATAGAGGAATACCATCGTGTCCCACTCCCACCAAGAACCCTCAGCAGCTTCCCTGTGGAAATCCACTTCCATCCCTGAGGCAGCATCAGCAAAGACCACCAGGAACCCAGCAGCATCAGATAAACCAGGCAGTGAAAACACCACCAGAAAGTCTTTGCAAATTAAAATGTCATTATCAATCTACAAAAACAGAAAAGACTGGGGCTGGAGCAGTGGCTCAGCGGTTATGGTGCTTGCCTGGCATGTGTAAGGACACAGGTTCGAACCCCAGCACCACGTACACAGCGAAGTGTCAGAGCAATGAAAGACACATGAAAAGCTACATAAAATTGACTCATTCTTTCTCTCTCTTTGTTCCTCTCTCTCTTAAAAAAAAAGAAAGAAAGAAAAGAAAAGACTTGCATGCTAAAATTAAGCAGTGAGACAGCCTTCTAAAATAAAAAATAAAAACAGGACCCAGTTCCCTAGCATAATAGAGGGAAAATGTTCAAAATACCTTTGGTTCATACCAAGATTCAAGAAAATCATACTTGAATGAAAAAATAAATTGATACCAACACTGACATAAAATCAAAGTTGGTTTGTTTAGGATCATCTGAAAAGGGAGTTTAAGGGAATTATAAAAAAATTCATCAACCAATTACAAAATCTCTTCAAACAGTAGAAATTAGAAAATCTCAGCAAAGAAATGGAATTGATAAAAAAAAAGAACCAAATGGAAATTACTCTTTGTAAATTATAAAACTTAATATCCAACAACAGAAAGAAAAACTGTTGTTGGAGGAACTAAATGGTAAAGGAGAGATATGAAGGATAGAATTGGCCAATTTATAAATGCAATAAAGAGAATTTCCACAATATGAAAAACAGGAAAATGGATTCTTTTTTTTAAAGTAGGGAACAGAGACAATTACAAAAATCCAACATTTGTATCATCAGAGTCGCAGAAGAAAAGGATAAAAAAAGGAAAAAGAAAAAGGTATGTGGGGGGCGGGGCACTAAAAGAAAGTGTTTAAAGAAATAATGGCTGAAAACTTTCCAAATCTGACAATAGATCTAAACCTAAAGACCCCAAAAGCTGACTCAACCCCAAATAAGGTAAACCCAAACAATATATGCCAAGATTGATAATTAAACTTTTAAGTAGCAAGAATAAAGAAAAGTCTTAAAACAGAGAGAAATGACACATAGCTGTATTGGAAGATCAATTTAAATGAAACATTTCTCATTTGAAATCAAAGAGGTCACAAGGAAGGGGCACAATACTTTAATGTTGAAAGAAAAAAAAACATTGTCAATATGAAATTCCACTGCTTGTAAAACTGTCTTTCTTGGACGAAAAAGAAATAAACACAACCTCACATGAAATAAAACTAAAAAAAAAAAAAAAAATTGCAAGCAGACCTACCCTTAAAGAGTGGTTAAAGGAAATTCTTCAAAAAGAAAAGAAATGACAAATGTGGAAATACTGCAGCATCAGGAAGGAAGAAGGAACAACCCAGAGAACACTTTCCTTGGGAGTTGTAGAAATTGACTGAAACAAAATTCATAGCACCATGTTGCATCCAAGATGATGGCCTTTGGAGGTGGAGAAGGTAAAGGGTCTCGAGTACAAGAGAGGTGTCTACACTTTAAGTGGTAAAATGTTGAAACTGGTGTCCTGCTGTAAGTCACATAGGCATATTATAATTCTCAAAGCAATACAAAAAATGCTATTGAAAGGATACACTCAAAACGGGAGATTTCAGGAAGAAATCTAAAAAGTATTCTTTAACCCATAGGCAAACAAGAAGAGAGAAAGGAACAAGAACTATAAAAAACACCTAGTACACTGATAATAATAAGGTGACCCTCAATGATGACTATGATGTAAATTGTCTGCCTTGACCAATCAAAATATACACCTACTGAAAATATTGAGGAAAAGCACAATCCGACTATTTGACTTCAAGAAACTCACTCTAGGGGCTGGAGCGGTGGCTCAGCAGTTTCGGCACTTGCCTGGCAAGCACGAGGACCCAGGTTCAAACCCCAGCACCACGTACACAACTAAGTGTTGGAGTAACAAAGGCCATGTGAAAAACTAAATAAAGTTGTTTCTCTCTTTCTCTGTCTCTCTCACTGTCCCTCTCTCTTAAAAAAAAAGAAAAAAAAGAAACTCACTCTAAATTCCACCATGATAAAATGTCAAAAAACCATGCAAATATTAATTTTTAAAAAGCACAAGGGGTTATATCAATAGAATAAGGAAGGTTGCTAGAGACAAAGGAGGATGTTGCATAATAATAAAAGGATCAATCCACTAGGAAGACAAATCCTAAATGTGCGTGCCCCGATAACAGAATCTCAACGTGGATGAAACAAACACTGAGAACTAAAAGACGAAACAGGCACAAACACAGCGAGGGGTTCTGTACCCTCCTTACCAGGCAGACCTAGAGAGAAAATCAGCACACGTAAAAAGTCGGTGACAAAGGGTTTCCTCCTGGATGGTCCCTTTTCTAACACTAGAAAACACAAAATTTTGGAAAGGGAGGACAGGTTAGTTGCTCTCAGGGTTTGGTTTAGTTATAAAAGGGCTGTAAAAGGTACCTCATGGTGGGAGTGCTGTGAATCTTGACTATGGTGGTGGATACGCAGATTGACATAGGTGATAAAGTCAAGAGAATCAGACACACACACACACACACACACGCACGCACACGCACACGCACATGAGCACAAGGATAACCATGGAGACCTGAGTGAGACTGGTGAAGGAATCGGTGTCAAGATCCTGGCTGTGTTATACTACAGCAGAAGGCTGGCTGGTGGTCCTGGAGGGACTTGGGGACTGTGAGAGCTGTCCTGACTAGTCCTGCCCTGCTTGCTCTATTACTAGGTAGAAGAGGTATTGCAGCACAGGGTTGGGACATACACAGCAAAAGCCCAGCACTTGTGGAGACAGAGAAGATAACCCATGGCAATGACAATGACATGTGGAATAGAGAGGTTTTCCTTACAGGCTCTAAAGGAAGAATTGCTGCTTGGATTCTCAATACACATTACCTCTATTACAAATACCAAGGTTTCAAAGCATGTCCCCCATTATTTGAAATCAGTATATATCCTGATTTCAAAGAGAAAAAGAAAGTAAAATTGCTTCATTAGTGTTCCCTTGCAAGTGACTTTTCCCATCTGTTATACTTTAATTTGGCTGAAATTTTGTGTGATAAAACAGAGTCAATTATGAACTAACTAGGTGCCACATTTTAAGCTCTGTTGAGGTGTGAAATGACTCCATGCCTCAGATGCAAGGCTGGGTAATAAGAGCACCTGGAATGATGTTAACCTGTGATGATCTCAACCTAAGGAAGTCCAGGGTGGGGGGAAGTTTGATGCTGCAGGTCTGTTTATTCCAATTCCCAGCAAAATTAAAGCTTATTGAATATTTTTTCCATGAACATAGCAGGGAATAAAACGTGCATGTTTGTAAATCTTCAGCAATTCACTGTTCTTCCCTGAATTCTTTCATAGTCTTCCTCTTGAGTTTCCACCATCTGTCCATCCTCCTCTTCACAGCTGCTACGGAGGCATGCACTTGTTTATATTTCAAGGAAAAGAAGGACTTCTTGCTGTCTATTCTTTGAGTGTTTCTTAAGTACCACACTCAACCAAACAACGTTGTCCCTGGGTCTTTAACTAAGTCAGCTTGGTGTGACTTCACGTGCTGTTGCCTCACTAATTTACCTGGGAGGGCTGCCTGTCTCAGAGCTTCGAATGTCCTGGCACTTTTCCTAGCCAGCACATGAGTAGAAATCAGGAACTCAGGGTTTCCACATAAAGCATTCTCGTGACCATGTCTCTTCTCTCCTAAACAAATAAAAACAAAAAGCAAAAGAAACAAAAATGCAAAAGAAACAAAAATTATTAATTGGCAGGATTATATGAAAAACATTTCTATTTGTTATTTTAAATTATGGTGCTCAAGATAAAAGGGTCTACTTTACCTTGGAGTCCAAAACTAGGGAATCGTCTTTGTCAGGTAGCAGCTGGAGTGTACATGCAGAACCTGCGCTAGACCCAGAGATCTAGGGGCACGTCGTGAAGACACTTATTTGAACTAATTTAAATGTATTCACTTTTCAAATTTTTTAAGAAAGGGCAGTCGTTGGCAAAGATGAAGAATACAATCAATAACAAATGCTGGAGGGGATGTGGGGAGAAAGGAACACTAGCACACTATTAGTGGAATTGCAGACTGCTACAACCGCACTGGAAAGCAGAGTGGAGACTCCTCAAAAAGTCAGGAATCTACCTTATGACCCAGCTATCCCTCTTCTGGGTATTTTCCCAGAGGAGTGTGAATCAGCACATTACAGCAACACAGCAAAATCTTATGTTCGTAGCAGCTCAATTTACAACGGCTAAATTATGGAATCAATCCAGATGCCCCTCACTGGATGAATGGATCCAAAATCTCTGGTATATATATACAATGGAGTTCTACTCAGCTATTAGAAACAATGATATTGCATCTATAGATGGTAAATGGATGGCAATGGAAGAAATCATGCTGAGCAAAGTTAGCCAAACCAGAGAGTCAAGGGCCGAATGTTTTCCATCATTTGTGGAGGCTGAACCTAAACCCAGGCTTGGGAGTAAGGTAGACAAACTCATGTATTGAATCCTTAGAACAAAAATGCAATATGTTATGTTTATGAGATATGGTTGCAGGATACAGCATAAGATATTTGAATAAGCTATACTGCACGCCTTTACAAAAACGTAAATGTTTAATTCTATTGTCAAATATTTTTAAGAATAAAAAGGGATGATAGGAAGAGAGGAGAAGGGGAAAATGTGGAACTAAGATACACCAAGGTACATTCCAAGCATTTATAGCACTATTTATACAAGTCATGTATATATATATAATGTATTTCATAAGTATAAGATTTATGTCACTATACTTGCGTTTTTAGGAAAAATATAGGACCCAGAAGAAAGGCAAGGGATCAGGGGGCAGGAGGGGGATATTGGAAAAGTTGTATTGCTGATTTGTATACATTTAGGAATATGTGACAACTAATCCCATCATTATGTAAAACTATAATGCACTAATAAAAAATAATTTTAAAAAATGCAAGGTTAAAAAAAAAGAAAAAAGAATAGGGCAGTCATACATGGTGAAGAAAATATATTCCAAAAGCTCAGCATGCTTGATAGATTTAATATGTTACAAATTTAATAAATGTTCATTTTAAAAACTCAAACTCTGTATTGTGGGCTATCTACTGTGTCTGAAAGTTGCTTACATTTAATTATCATACTACTCTGTGAAGAAAAAGAATTGTCTTCCTTGATATTTTACTTCTATAAAAAAAACAAGGCTGGAGCTGGAGCTGGAGCGGTGGCTCAGCAGTTACAGCACTTGCCTGGCATGCACGAGGACATGGGTTTGAACCCCAGCACCAAGTACACAACCAAGTGTTGGAGCATCGAAAGCCACATGAAAACTAAATAAAATTGAAACTTTCTCTCTCTCTCTCTCTCTCTCTCTGTGTGTCTCTCTCTCTCTCACACACACACAATCTCTCCTTGCTCTTAAAAAAAAAAAAAGAAAGAAAAGAAGGCTGAGGAGCAGAAATTTATGTTACCTAAAATGCTAAAGATAAATTATAGAGGTGGAAGAATATGATCATTGTCTCTCAAGATCCAGTAATAATATGCTATATATAAACTCATACATAATCACTGCTAACAGAGTCACTCATGATCAGACAGATTTTTTAAATGAAAATCATATAATATTCAGGAATATTTTACACATTAATCATAATTATCCTCACATACCATGATACAAACATTTCTTCAATGCATTTATGTGCTACTTAACTACTTAAATTAATCCTTGATTCTGTGCCACTATATATAAAGTCATTACAACTATTTTAATGGGAAAAATATGATTCGTTCTATTCCAATCTAAAATATCAAAACTATTTTCAGAGAAAAAAACAGATTGACTATAAAGCCAAGTTGATGTAAGCAATAAAAACAATTTGAAGGAAAATGAAGGCAGTTTTTCACAATAGTTTTAATAATTATTATATTCATAGGGGAAAAGAGAGAGAGAGGTAATTCTTAGAGAGTCTTCTCAGGAAGATGGAGGAAGAGTCAGGCATTCAGTATCCCAAACTAACTAAAGGAAATTACCATAAAGGCTGGCAGTCCTTTTATCACACCCGTCTCCTGCTCCATGCCTATAGGTCTTTTCTTTTCTTTCTGCAACATTCCTGTTTTCAACTTCTGAACCATTGGGGATTCAAGGTTGCCTTTCATTCAAAACATTTATAAAGTTAGGGCATGAAAACTTAAGGGCACAGTAAAGACTACACACAACATTCAGTTAAAATATTTGGAAACGGCATGTGTTTATAAAGGACCAAAGAGTCAGAGAAATTGCTACTCCCTTATTCCTCTGGCTGCGTGTTTGTCCATACAACAATACATGCTGGGTTCAGACAAATACAACAGCAATTCTAATCTGTTCCACCACTCCTTTCTGCTTGAACATTGTTGTATTGTGCAAAATTTAGAATTTGCCTTTGTCAAAAGTATTAAAGTCAAAGTATCATTTTAGATCATATTTATTTTGTATGCTTTCAGGTTAATGCATTTTAATTAAAAAGAAAAAAAGTCATCCAAAATGTAGTATAAATTTTCACAGGTTATTATGGTAAAAGTTAAAAATTGAACTATAATTTGGAGGCAAGTCTGTAGTTGTTGGCTTATATAATTGCATAAACAGATAAACTATAAATTGTGTATTCAGTCCCTACTAATGGACATTTAAATTAGCACTTATTTTATACCACTACGTATAATGTTGAAATGAACATTTTAAAACTTCTGTCCTTCTGTATATGTGCAAGAATTTCTTTGTATAGATTTTCAAATGTGGAGTTCCTGAGTTGTGGAACATACATAAAATTATAGTATATCGCATCAGATTACTTTGCAAAAGGTTATTGCAATTGACATTTTCTGCAATAATATGTGCAATTGGTGCTTGCTTTCCCCTAACTTCTCTAGAGCTGGAATCACCTATCTGAAATAACTTCTGTACTGCTAAAACATGAAACTTTCACTAATTGCTGGAGACTATAGCATCATTGTCAATCTGATGGCATCTTCTCCAAGTCTTCTGGAAATATCCCCATTTTTCTATTATTTATCGGTGTTTTGTTATATTTATAGGAACCTATTCCTACACTAGGGATATTAACAGTTTGCAACATATTTTGTAATTACATTTGCTAATTGTTTCTTTATGGTAGATTAATTCATTTTCTGGCTTAAATAGGTTTCATCCACCATATCCACCATTAATTTATCACAAGCAGTAGCCAATATCTTTTTCTACCATGGTTGCAATATTATAATTTATATTTAGATCTATCTGAAAATTATTTTCATTTAGCTATTTATGCTAGACCTCCATAGCACCCACCAACATCTGATTCTCTCTTGTCCAGGCTTCCAAAGATGATATTTGCCAGGAAGCGACAAAGGACATTTGAGCTAATTAGGGACAATGGGTGTGAATAGACGTGATGTGTATGCCACTTCCATGCTGGTTAAGAAAACAGCCCTTGGTGATTTTTAGTTTTTGCTTCCTATTAGGCAGCAAATGCAGAGGCCACATGTTGAAATGTGAGAGCCACAAGATCCAGCAGTATGGGTCTGAGTCACATGTGGAGGACAATTGCCATTCAGATTTGCCTTCTTACACTGGATTTCCATGAGTGAGAAGAAAGCGCTCTGCACTCAACCACTGAAACCCTGCAGGTGTTTTACACTTGATGTAACTAGCCTAAGCTGAATGTGTCCTGACTCATACCGTATAATGTGCTTTGAAACGATCAGATTGATGATGTACACAAGCACAATAGCATTTCCTTCCAAATGAATACATAGTTGAACTCCAACGGATAACATCGATAAACATCATAAATGTGATGGTAAGGGCTGGAGCGGTGGCTCAGCGCTTTTGGCGTTTGCCTGGCAGGCACAGGGACATGGGTTCAAATCCCAGCACCACGTACACAACAAAGTGTAAGAGCAATGAAAACCACATGAAAAACTAAATAAAATTGGTTCTCTCTTTGTCTCTCTTACTGTCCCTCTCTCTCTTTAAATGAATAAATAAATATAATATTGAATTAAATGAAAGTGTAACCGAATGGATATCAGATGATTACATTAATAGGAAATTTTGTAAACAAACCTAGAATGTTAGAAATTGGAATGGGAGGGTTTGTCAGGATTCAAGAAATAGTGAGATGAGTATAATCTATTCTAGTAAGTGTGGGTGTTCGTCATGCTTGGCATGGCTTTTAAAATCATGTAAATTTTCATCATCATCATATATCCTACCAAATGATTTTTTTTCCATTCAGATGTATGCGGATGTACCTGGATTTAGCTACTTTCAATTTTTCAAGCATCTTAGTTCACGAACTAAGCTATTTGCTGGCTTCTTTGACAGGTAATGCAGACAAGGGAGGTAAAAACTCATTTCCATATTTTTTCTTTGCTATGCTTTTCACATTCTGAGGAAAAATGGCCTAGTTCTGCCTCTTTCAAGTTGATATTTCTTTGTTCACAGTTGTTATTTATAGTTTTTGGTGAATATGGAACTGCACACTCACTGTCATAAACTAGGTGTCCAAAAATCAGTTCCCTGACTACTCTCGGCATTGTTTTCCTCATTTGTAAAATAAAACTATAGAACCAATTTCACAGCATTATTGCTTTTTTTTTTAAAGAGAGAATCAGTTTTACTTAGTTTTTGTTTCCTCACGTGACCTTCGTTGCTCCAACACTTTGTTGTGTACGTAGTGCTGGGGTTTGAACTCGCGAACTCACACATGCCAAGCAAGCACCCATGGGCCACTGCTCCAGCCCCACAGCTCGATTGCTTTGGTCAAAAGATTTAATTACATGCAGAGTTCCTAAGAACACTAAACTGTGGAAAGCCTGCGTTGATTTTGTTAGACGTCTCTCTTTGCAGTGTGCTCGTCCTTGCGTATGGTAGAAAGGTTAATGTTTTCCTCCTCTCCTTCTTCACCAGTTCCCATCTGGAAGTGGTACAAAGCAATATGATTCAACTCCACTTTCTACTTTTCTCCCTTGTATTTCCGTTCCATATTTCTTTCACAGAAAATATATTTTGAGTGGATTGCATTCCATATTTAAAAAATAACTTTTCTACTTATCTATCATTTTTAATTATTTGTTTGTGGGCAGGAATTAATAGTGAGACTGTGTGCGGTGCAGAGAAATCCATCTCAATGCAGCTGCGAAGTAAATGCTGAACAGGATCCTGACTGGAAAACAGTCAGGAGCTTGTGACTGAGGCCTGCTGCTATGCCAAAATCAAATTCCCACTAAACAAAGAGACTTTCATTTTGTAACACTAACATTCCCAGCAGCATCTGGACCCACATTCCAGAGTTCTTCTGGCAAATGTGCATTCATATGGTTTACAAGCTGTGTCTTGTTGTGCTATTCTCTGTTTGGTCTTTTTGCAGAGCTTGGTAACCTGAGATGGATATTTAACATGATCCTTCACTATAGATTACTGATTTTTTCCTTTTTTAAGCAAAAACAAATAAATAAATATCCCCAAGAAAACAAACAAACCTGCTGCTAGTTGGCATAATGTTCTACAATTAATTTAATGTTCTATAATTAACTTTGTACGTTATTTGAAGATCATCGTAAATTAGACACCGAACCCCCCTATATTTTACATGTACCTGAAGCTTTAGGGCACAAATTAAAATAACACACTCTTGCTTATTCTTCCTGAGTAATAAAATAACTTGAGAAAAGAGACAGGAATCAGATTAATGGGACTCCTGACAGCAGCTTCTTAGAGTCAGGGTGCATTGGAGAGCATGGGTTGATCGACAGCCACATTCAAGTTGCCTGAAACATCTAGGTCCCTTTGAGCTGTGCACCCTCCAATCTAGCTGAACCCTAGCAACAGAAGAGTGTACTCTGTCATAATTCCCTTGGATGAGCAGAGAATGTGGGCAACATGAAGACAGGATGAATCCATCTCACACTGAACCTGAACACGCGCATCTCCAGGGAATGACCCAACCTTGGCTGAGCACGCGTTCCCAACGCACATTCCCACTCCAGAACTCACCAACTGCTCAGTGCATCCTCTCGAAAGGAAGGGAGTAGCGGCAGAGGCAGAGAGGGAGGATGATTTAGGTTGGGCTTCCTTCAAGGAGACTCAGAGTCAGAATCAATTTACGTGGAGGTGGTTCCAGGAAGCACAGACAGGGGAGCAGGGGAGTGACATGAGGAAGAGAAGGCACCCCGTACACCACCAATGAGCAAGGTCCCATGGAGCTCCTGAGTTGGCATGCAGAGACAACTGTCCCACACACTGGGAGAGGTGACTGAGGTACTTAACCACCAACCCTTTCCATTATTGGAGGACATAACTCATCAGTAATTCTGGTGTTCCCCGTTGAAGAAAGCAGGCTCCTATGGACAAAGGAAGCCAGTGGGTGGAGATGCAGGTGTTTGCACAAGAAAACAGTGGTAGTGAGAGGAGTGGTAAGGGCTGTGGGATTATCAGTGGGGCACTGGCAGCCTCTGTGAGGCATGAGCAACTCTCCCTGCTACTTCTCAAAAAGGAAAGGTATTTTATGGTCCAAGATGGTGCAACCAGATCTTAACTATGAACTCTCCTGTGTCTCACAATTTCTGTGGGAAAGGAATTTGAAAGCAACTTAACTGTATAATTCTAGCTCAGGGTCTCATGGGCTTTGTAGTCAGGATGTTGGCAGGGGCCGAAAGCTTGACTGGGGTTAAAGGATTCATTTTCAAAAGGTGGCTCTCTCACCTTGGGAGAGGTTATGGGCAGTAGACCTTCGTTCCTTACCCCTCTCAGAGGGTCATGTGTCTTCCCAATATGGTAGCTGGCTTTCCCCAGGAAAAGTGATCTGTGACAGAAAAGGAAGTCAGAAGCTGAGAGACTGTAGGAGCTTATCTTAGACATCTAGAACTTTCTAGAAACAAGTTATTAAGGCCAGGCCACACTCAAATTTAAAGAAATTGGACTGCTTCTTAAGTAACTTGTAGACATATTTTAAAATCACAGCAATGGCCAGCACTTCTATACTCTAAAGTGAGGAGGTGGCCTTCCATGCAACTTGCAAGAGATTAAGGTGCAGGGTGTGGAAAACTTACCTAAAGTCAGAGTTTGTGTTTCCCACCTCCTGTGAACATCAGAAAACACATAGATGCTCCCCACCTGTGCTGCTTTGAGCCCAAGGAAGAGGGGTTTTAAGGTGAACCTTGGGACGGTTTGACCATGTGTCCTGGAATGTGTGGGGCATAGGGACTAAATTCTGAGGTACACCTGAGAAGGAGAAGCTGAGTGGTCATGTGCACAAGCCCAAGCAAGAGTGGCAGACTTCACGTGAGCTCAATGTCCCCTTGCTTAAGCCCACCAAAGGACTGAGTTCTCCAGAAGTGTGACTTCGCTGGGGATGCTGACTTGACGTAATTTAGAAAAGACTTACTTCTCACAGTCTTGCTTTGTCTCCTCGCTTTCCCCCCACGCTGCCTATTTATTTTCTTTATGCATTTTTATTAGTGTTTTATTTCATTTTTCTAGCTTTATGGAGGTGTAATTGACAAATTGTACATATTTAAGGTATGCATTATGATGGTTTGATATACATGCATTGTCAGGTTAGTACCATGTTAATTAACATATCCATCACCCCTTATAGGTACCGAATTTAAAATTTGCAGTGAGAATACTTAAGATACACTCTCTAAACCAAGTCCAAGTGTACAATACACTGTGAACTAGAATCACCAGTCTGCACCTTCGGTCACCAGAATTCATTCTTCTCCGAACACTGTGCTCCTTGGCTGTTTCTCCTTCGCACACTCCCTCACCTCTGGTAACCGCCCTATTGTTCTATGAGCCGATCTGGTTTACATCCCCCTGTAAGTGAGCTCATGCACTGTTTGTCCTTCTGTGTCTGCTTTATTTCACTTAGCATACTGCCCTTCAGGTTCATCCATGCAGTTCCAAATGGCAGGATTTCCTTTTTTTTTTAAGGAGAAATAATATTCCATTGTGTATTTAAACCACATTTCCATTCATCCATTTCTCTTATAAGGGCACAAAAGCCATTCATCAAGACTCCATCTTTATGACTTAATCGCCTCCCAAAGGCTCTGCCTCTTAACGGCAGCACATGGGGAATTAAACTTAAACACAGAAATTCTGGGGTACACAAACATCCAGTTCACAGCAGACTCAAAAAGAGCAGAAGACAACTGTGAGTCCCAGGACTGAGCCGGGAGTCACCCTGACTACCAGGTGACGGGCAACAGAACTTTGTCACTTTGAGGGGCCAGACAACTCACAACAAATACCCCACAAGAAAGCTTCAACAGTCTGAGAGGCCAGAGGGCACCAGGACTTGATGACAACTGTATCAAGGGGGGAGGCCCCCTTTTCTATATTCATCTGTCTCATGGACCCAATTCCAGAGATATCTAAAACACCAGCAGCTGGCAAGTGAGGAAAGAGCCAGAGCCAGGAAGCAGGGAGAAGGACAACTGTGGTTCCAACCTCTCCCTGGTCCCCAGCCCTGGGTCAGGTCCAAACTACAGGAAGGAAAACGTTTCCAGTTCCATGAGCATCCAGACTCTGCATTATAACCATCAGCAGGAACTGTATAATTATTATACTAGGCTAAGCTTTTTAATCCTAAATTGATGAATATTTGCTAATATCTGAGAAATTATTAAATGCCCCACCTCTACCAGGGCACCGTACTACCAACTCCAGTGTATTAAATAAACTCATTGTATTTGGAATGCTAGCTGAGGAGATATGATATTTTGGAATCATAGGGCATATCATTTTCAGATGACTAATTAGATATGTTGTTGTTACTTTGCCCTAACTGTTGAGAAAAATTATGTTATTAACTCCACTTTCTGAATACAGATAATCTAAAAGTAAGAAAGGAAAACTATCTTCATTGTTTGAAGTAACTGGTCAGCTGCAAGCCTGATGATAGGATTTGGGGGGCTAACTTTGTCCTACCCTGAAAGTGACTTAACCACTTGGCTCCTTTCTAGAGATGCATCTGCCCTGAGGCCTCCATGAGGTGCCATCCTTCACTGCACGAATGGCTTACCGATTTGAAATCCCACTGAATTTTAATTTTATCCTCAACTTTTCAGTAGGTTCCCCACCTTGGAAACCAGTTCACTCTATAGCTTGGGAGAACAGGAACTTTCTGGGGTGTGTCTAAGAAGGACTATTCCTTGCTCGGAGAATTCACCTTCTGGTTAGGGAGAGCAGACTTGCCAGGAGCCCTTGCATGGGTGGTGTTATTCCTGGGTCTCCTACAGATTTTGCTGTACACATGTGGGAACTCTCTACCCTCTCTATCTCCCCAGGATGCAACAGTTTCCATGTACTCTGCATTTTCAGCAAAGCCTGTTGCAGGACAAGCTCCCTGAAACACAGGCAGCCTCAGCAGCCTCTGTTTTAGTCACCTTTTTTTGTTGTTCTGACAAGAACAACATAAAGGAGAAAAAGTTTATCTTAGCTTACGATTTCAGAGGTCTCAGTCTGTAGATGGCGAAGCCCATCGCACTGGGCCCAAGGTGAGGCAGAACGTCATGGGTAAACGGCGAGGTGGAGGAAAGCAGCTCAGAACATGGCAGCAGGAACCAAAGAGACAGCTCCACCCACTGGGACACGAAATAAACCCCAAAGGCACGGATTTCAAAGTCTCCCCCTCTCCTTGCTCCTTCTACCCTGCTTTCTTTCAAAGGAAGAATTTATTAGAGCAGTAACAGCAATAAACACAGGTTGCTGCAGGACATCAGTGTTAAATCACTGACCTCTCACCTGAAGGGCATCCACTGAGCTGTCTACCCCAAGTCTGAGAATCCTTCATTTCTTAGTCTACTTTTAGTAATTCATTAATCACAACAGTTTAGCATATTTGCCATAAAGGGGTACCTGCCTGTTTGTGCCTCTTCCATCCTTCCTTCCTTCAAACACTCATTCATTCATCAAACATCACAGAGTTCCTACTTTGTACAAAGTAATGTCCTACAAGACTAGAGAAGTCATTCTCAATCTTGCCTGACAGCTGTAGTTCATCTGGGAATCTTTAAAAAATAAATACAGGTGGCTCTTCCTCACCTCCAGAGGATTCTGAACAAATGTCTCTGGTTCAAAGCCCCAGCATCAGTGATTTTTAAGAACTCCCTGGGTGTTTCTAAAGTGCAGCTGGTATTGAGAACCATGAGAAGTCGAGGGCATAAATCACAGACTAACCCTCAGATCAAGGCCTACACATTTTGAGAGAGTACTCTGAAAAACATCACAACCAGTCCATGTGCTTGGCCAGTGTGATCCTGGCTGCCAGTCACCTCTGCTCAGTGTCATCACCTCAGTTTGACCACAATTTATCCACAACTCTGGTGAGAGAGGTGTCACATCTGACTCAAGCTGAGCAAATGAAAGATGTCACTGTCTCTTTTTCTGAGCTGAATAATTCACATTCCACCTTTCCCTGTCACATGCAAGTAAGTGCACCTTGGTATGGGAAATGTGTAGCTACACAACTCCCCATCTCAGGGGTTTTCTTAGTCCAATTTTTCTTTGGTATAACAAAACATCTGATGCTGGCAAATGTATAAAGAGAGATTTATTTAGATCACAGTTTTAGAGGCTGAAAGGCCAAGATCAGGCAGCCCTTTTCACTTTGGTCTCTGGTGGGATGTTCTTTGGCTGGGTAACCAACCACATGGCAGATGGTTTGTGACAGGAGCACTTACAGAAGGAAGTGACTACAAGAGATCACATGGAGGGACAGGAAGCCAAAGACTCTCTAGGGGCCAGTCTTGGTCTTTTATAACAGCATTCTCTAAAGCACTAAGTAGGGTCCCACAAGAGCTCCATTAGTTCCTTCTGAGGACAGCACACCCCATGCTAAATACACCCACTAAGCTCCAGTCCTAGAGGTCTCATATCGCTCCAGTGGGGACCAAGCTTTCAATACATGAACTCTTGGGGGACAAACTATCTCCAGTCATAGGGTGATAACACTTTGAAGGAGAAGATTTAGAAGATTTCGATTCTGAATAGCTCAAAGTTTTATGGCAAAGTGAGATGTAACAGTGCACATTTTAAAGATGATAACTGTGGTTGTGTGGAAAAGGCACACGGTTTGTTGGGATTTTTAAGGAATTTAGGAAGGGAAGAACGAGGTTTAGGGCATTTCAGCAGTCTGTGTTTCTGATTCTACGATATGATGCAGTTAAAAGCATGAGAAGTCTGAAACCCCTGCTCCTGCACATTCCCCTGGGCACTGAGCAATGCTTTCTGGCCCTTTGTCTCCTCTGTCCCTCTGAGACCTGTCCCCTGCATCCTGCAGGTGTGTGGAAAGGACCCGAGCCCGTGTGCGGAAGCTGCTGAGACCCAGCCTCCCACCCCCAGACACCACGTACAAGCCGATGCTTCGTGCGACTCGTTAAAGTTCATTTCTTCTCTTTTCTGCAGAGATTCCCTTTTTGTGGCGGCATGAAAAGGAAATAGTGCCCTGAAGGTGGAGAAAGCTTGGGACAGGACGTCAGCCCACACTTCTCCAGCAGGGGGCGCCGGTGGCCAGCGAGCGGGCGGCGAGGCGCGCCCCGGGATTCTGCAAGGACGACCCGGAGTCGGGAAAGGACGCGCACAGCTGGGACCCAAGTGGCGCAGTTCCCCCGGGGGAGGAAGGGCTCTCAGGAATCTTCCTCCTTCCCAGGAAACCTGGAAACGGCGTAGTTGTTTTTCTGGTTGATTTGCTGCTGCACACAGCTCTCAGCTACCTGCGAACCGGGTGACCCTAGCTCAGTGCGCCTGCTCGATTTCTGAAAGGGACTGCCCTGATTTTTTTTTCTTTTACGACTAAACAATAATAGCTATTATGGACACCCTTTCCTGGGCTGCCCCTGGATGCCCCTGAATGCCCCCGGGTGCTAGGGGCTGGACGAACACCCGGTCTTTCCTGCCTTTTTTCCCTCCCACTCGCAGCAACAGGGTCCAACCCGCACCTGACGTCGGGCCTCCCTGCTGGGCTGAGCGCAGCTTGCTTGCGAGTGCGGAGGACGGAGGGAGAGAGGGAGAGAAGGGGGACGAAACAGATCCCTTCCCAACTGTGTTCCAGCAGAGCAGATCGCCCTGAGCAGGAGCGCAGAGCACGCTGTTAAGAGAATGAGCAGTCTGAATATTGTCTGATTCTCCCAATTGCGCTTCATCTTGCTTTCATTTTATTGTTCAATGCTTTGTTTTGCTGTAATTCCCTTCAAATGTATCAGTGATCTTTTTGGAAACTGTTCTAGAAGATGGATTAGGGTAAAGAGGGAGATAAGAGGTGCTGAATTCTTTCCGGTAGGAAAATAGGGCTGCTGTTTAATACCTTTCCTCTTTACTATGTTATAAAATCATTAAATGTTTAAAAAGAGATTTGAAAGGTCAAAACCAGGTTTACTTCATGGAAGACATAGTAACTCTAGAAAGTTTGGAAAATATAGATCTACGGAAAAAATATAATAATTTTCTTACAACTCTTTAACTTAAAGATAATTGTTATCCTTTAATTTAATATTTTATATTCACTGATGACTTTTTTACTGACACTATGTATACTATGCTTTAAAATGTTATCATATTGTACATACTGATTAAAAATCTCCTGTTTACTTAAAATATGTTAATAATTTTTAATATTTGCATAGTATTCCTTTTCATGTCATGTAAATGCAGCATAATGTATTCAGTTAACTAAATCTTGCAAACATCATTAGGTTAATAGTTTTATACATATTTTGCATTTCCTTAGGAAAAATTCCTAGAAATGAAACCAAAGATCAGTGGATACTTTGAGATACTCACTGTGTTTGCAAATCCTTTTCCAAAACCATTGTGCCAATTTATATTTTCATCAACAGTATGAGCCAATACCAGCAGAGATCCTTTTCATATGCTCTGTCAGTTTTATAGGTTACAAATAGATTTCCTGTTGTTCTGATTTGCATTCCTGTGTCTTTTTCTCTTGAATTTTCTAAGATTCTCCTAAATGATCTTTTCAAACGTTTTAGATTCCAGTGTAAGCAAGAAAAGTAATGTGGCATTTAAGATATCTGAGATTTAATGAGACAATGTCTCTTGCATAAACTGATGCTTTTACAGCCAATCTGGAAACTCACTGAACTCCCCAAATTCATATGTTAAAATCTAAGCCTTAATGTGATGATATTAAGAAGTGAAACTTTTAGGAGGTGATTAAGTAATGAGAGCACAGACCCCATGAATAGGATGAGGGCCTGTAAGAGACTTCAGAAAGCTTCCCTGCCTTCAACCTTGTGAGGACACAGTGACAGGACAACCATCCAAGATCAAGGAAGAAGGACCTCACCGGAAACTGAATCTACACCTTGATTTTGGACTTCCCAGCCTCCAGATCTGTGTGAAATACATTTCTGTGTTTATAAGCCACCTAGTCTACGGCATTTTGTTATATCAGCCCAAATGGATTCATAGCCATGAAAACTGGAACTGTCATGACAATTCAGGTTAAAATTATTCTTAAATCTGATCACTCCACTGTGGTGACTAAATGAGGTACCATGCTCAGAGTCTAAATGCATGAAATCGGGATGTTTGTTATCAAGATGGCCTAACATGAGCCAAGACTGTAGCACAGCGAAAGGGGATGAAGTTTGAGAAGTTTTTCTTCACCTCATGACTCAAATCCAGGAGGTGGGTTCCGTGTACAGGTGTGCAAATGTCATCTTGTGGTGTGCAAATGTGCAAGAATAACCTTGCGCATGTCATCCCTCCTTATTTTCACTGAGCGTGAAGCAGCAGGAACCTATGCTAAGAAAGAGATAATTAGAGCTAGCTGAGCTTTGGAGAGGCAAATCAATTTACAGAACCGCCAACTTACTGAAAAACAATTTGCCAAATACCCAAGGCAATTTACAGAACCACCAATTTGCTGAAAAACAATTCGCCAAATGCTCAATTTACAAAATTTTAAGGATGCTTAGGAAGTTTTTGTTTCAACTTTGCCTTGTGCTTTTCCTTGCCCATGTCTCCAAGGTTTTCCCAGGCTACTTTGTTATAGAAACAGGGTTAAGTTCAGAGGCAGGAGTACAGAAAGGTCAAGGGAGGGGCGGGAACTGAACTAACACTTATAAACGAAAACCCCTTTGTGCTCTTTACTAATCAAAAATACGTAAATAATGATCACTTCTCCCTGTACTTGGGTCCGTCCCTGTGGTGCATTGCCAGGCATTTGATCCATCACAGGAAAGGGGAGTTTGGAAGCTCAGAGGCTGGCAAGAGTGGAGCCTTAAATAGAATTTGAGCCTCTGAAGGGTAGATAAAGAGATGAGCAGAAATATCGCATTGGAATTAGCTTCCTTCAGTTCCTCTTGACTTTTCCTAAAAAGAAAAGAAAAGAAAAAATATACCTCCTTCTCAACCTGATTGCATTTGAATAGTCGCTAGACTTGGGAGGATTAAAGATGGAGGGGGATGGTAAAGAAATTAAACCCTAGCTGAAAATCATCTCCACACGTTGCATCACGCAAATATTCATAAAGCTTGCATTGTTTGCAGTACATCGTTATGCTTTCTGCATGGGAAATGCCAAGTTCATTATACTTACAATGTGCAGGGGAAGAAAAACGTATTTACAGAACCTTCAACACAGGGTGTTATGTATTAGATGCTAGGGTCACAGAATGGTCATAAAGCTGATCAGGATGCTGGCAGAATTAGCATAGGAAGCAAATGTGTGAATTAGGTGCTGAAATGATTAATGAAGATGGAAGAATGAGTTGAAGACAATAGCAAGGCTGCATTAATGCATCGCCTGAAATGTAAAAGAGGAAATAGAATTGAGTAACGGATGCAGAACATTTTTATCTATCATGTTAGAAACCCAGCAAAATTTGAAGAGTAGGTACCTATTTGAAGTCAACTCTTTAGAACTCTAGAGCTGGGTTGATTTATCTGCGGGAACAATCCAGATTTGTTCTTGACTGAGCAAATAGTAATACAAAGCCGTTTAAAGAATCTTATTGCTGTATTATAGAAAGAGAGTTGAAGCAGACAATAACATAATAAATCCCAAACTGCTCATGCTCCTTTGTGTGTGTGTGCTTGATCCACATTTTGCCCAACAGAAGGAACAGTTTCGCACTTTACAAAAAGGAGCATCACCTCTGATCTATGAACCATTTTATTTCAAGCATATCTTACTGTTACAATTTTGCTTGTTTGGGAAAAGGTCTTTCCATATATCACTCACTGCAAAGCAATCCAATTTTCTGTAATATCCATCTGGTGTTTATATCCATCTCTTGAAATGTAGGGGCTATTAGAATTAGATCAGAAAATAGTCCGTGTAGAATGTCAGAGATTCACATCACTGACAACTAAGAGAAAGAAAGAAAAGAAAAGAATGTTGCAGGGACAGAATGAACTCCCTTATAGATCTTTGTATGGTCCACACCATTTCCCTCCTAATTAATTAGTTACAGAGCGAACTCTGAGTTTCTGAATGGTGGTCACTCTGATGTAGACTTTCTGGATAGTTTATTTCTCTTTGGAATTATTGAAATAGCTCAATGGGTTGTACTGGGTCATTTCCCCACATCAGCACTCATGTTGATTGACATGGGAAATTTATTTATTTACTTACTTACTTGAGAGCAAGAGAAAGGGATAGAAGGAGAGGGAGAGAAAGAGAGAATCAGTTTTATTTATTTTTTTATTCTGGGTCTTGTTTTTCTTACACTTAGTGTTGGGGCTTGAGCCTGGGTGCTCGTGCATGTCAGGCAAGTGCTATAACCACTGAGCCACTGCTCCAGTCCCAGAAGAATAAATCTTTTATTTCAGTTGGAAATAAATCTTAAAGGAAAATATGTGGGAATGGGGTCATGCTTCTGACAGTTCAAAAATGACTCTACAAGGCAGGCAATGGAACCTTGTCTAGGAGCTGGTTTTCTGCAGAAAAAGCAGCTCAAGGTCATGTGACCTGAGCAACTCAGAGGAAAGAGAGAGCAAGAGGCCAAGGCATCAAACCCATCTGGGCACTTGGCATGTGGACCAAGGCCTGCCCTCCTTCACTATCTGGTCACCTTATACTTTCTAGGAATTCAGTATATGTATGAAAGTTCCCTTGGCAAACTGTACTTGGTCAGTGTCAGCAATGTGAGGCTCTAAGCTTCCGTTGGTTAGGGACTACATAAGTTTGTATTTGAAAATCAAGTGTTTCTTTCAGACCAGGTACTGGTGCTGCATGTAGCACACAACAGTCTCCAGCAGGAGTTTTGAGTTGTGTCTAAACAGGAAGAATTATCTCATTGGAGAACTTGACACCAACAAGTAGGAAGGGAGTTTCAGGGTCACTTGGTTCAGCCTCCAAGCTGATACAGGAATTCTCCCTATGAGATCCTTCTAAGGCAGCTATCAAGCATCTACCTATGTTCATCCAGACCTGAGCCATCTAAAATCCAGAGAAACGACCATGCACTGCTTGATAGCCTCAATTTTAGAAAAGTTTTTCATTTTAGCTAAAGTATACCTTTGTATAATTTTGGTTGTTTGGTTCCCCTCTATTGCCCCAGAAAACCCTGGGATCCTTTTAATTCCCATGCCCTTTGATTAAGAGTCAGTCATGAAATAGAGCACTGGAGTTAGTTTCTAGTAGATTTTTTTTAAAACAAATATTTTAAATTTAGATACATATTTTAATTTTTACATTTATTATGGAATTTTTCAAACATACAAAAGTAGATATGATTCAATAATGAATGCCCTATACCTATCACCCAGCTGTACATATATCAACTGGTGGATAATCTTATTTCAACTTTATCCTCACCCAGTTTCTCTCCTCCATGGATTGCTTTGAAGCACATCCTATTTGAATAACTGTACGTCATCCATAATGATTCACTGTTAATATAAAATGTAAGTATTCTGACTTTTTTTTTGAGAGGAACAGTGAGAGAGAGAAAGGGAGAGTCAGTTTTATTCACTTTTTCATGTGGCCTTTGTTGCACCAAAACTTCATTGCGTATGTGGTGCTGGGGTTTGAACTCACGTACTTGTACATGCAAGGCGGGCGCTGTAACCACTGAGCTACTACTGCTCCAGCCCCAGTATTCTGACTTTTTATACACCACAATACCATGGTCATTTCCCCCACCAAAGCTAAAACTAATTCTTAAGTATCATAAACCATCCAGTGCTCACATACATTTCTCCTCCCTTTGCTCCTTTGAATACGGTTATAAAGATGTTCCTACTACTATACTTTTTTTTTTTAAAGAGAGAAAGGGACAATGAAAGAGAAAGAATCAAATTTTATTTAGTTTTTCATGTGGCCTTTGTTGCTGCAAAATTTCGTTACATATGTGGTGCTGGGGTTTGAACCCTTGTACTCGCACATGCCAGGCAAGTGCTTTAACTGATGAGCCACTGCTCTACCTCCTGGTCTTTCTTTGTTTTTTTTTTTTTTAATTAAGGAGTTGAGTTCATGTAATAAGTATAAAGTTACAATAGGATATGCATTTGATCCTAAACCATAATTTCCCCCATATCGCCCACAACTCAGTTGTTAGATTCTTCTATATATTATGCTCTGACACAAGATATAAATGTCCATATACGCATATGTGATTGTGAATTTTCCAGAATTAAATGATTGCATAAGTATTATTTGACTTCTGGGGGGGGTAAAGAGTATACTATATTGTTGATTGTCCCTTTAGATCCTTCCCTATCTTCCCTCCCTCTCCCATCCCCCCCACTGCTCCCCACTCCCCTCTACTACCTATATGTCTATGGTTCCCCTAGATTATGTGTTGCTATACCTTTGGGGGGTCTAATACATGAGTTTGACTACCTTTCACCCAAACCTGGCTTTACCTCTAGCCTCCACAAATAAGATAAAACATTCAACCCTTGATTCTCTGGGTTTGGCTAACTTCACTCAGCATGATTTCTTCCATTGCCATCCATTTACCTTCAAAGACCACAATATTGTTGTTTCTAATAGCTGAGTAGAACTCCACTGTATACATATACCAGAGCTTTTGGATCCATTCATTCGGTGCGGGGAATCCAGGTTGATTCCATAATTTAGCTATTGTAAATTGTGCTGCTATGAACATTGATTGTGATGTGTCATAGTAATGTGCTGATTCAAGTTTTTTCTGGGAAAATACCCAGAAGGATAGCTGCTTCTGATGGTGGATCCAACCCTAATTTTTTGAGTAGTCACCACACTGCTTCCCAGAGTGCACCAGTCTGCAGTTCTACCAATAGTTTTTTTTGCTAGTGTTCCTATCACCCCAAACTCCCTCTAGAATTTGTTATTGTTTGTGTTCTTCATCCTTTCCAGTCTGAATAGAGTGAGATGAAATCTTTTTTTCCCAGCAAAACAATATAATATATTTATATTCTGAAAATTAGATTTACCCCCTAGAGCCCCCATAATTACCCACCCTTGTCCCTCCCCCATTCCCCCTCATTCCCAGTACATCTCTACGAATGCCTTAGGTTGTATGTCACCACACCTTTTCAGGGTTTAAAACATGAGAGTTGACCGCCTTTCACAATGGTCAGGTTTTAGCTCCAGCCTAAAACCTGATGAGTGAAGACATTTGACCTTTGGTTCTCTAGGTTATGCTGACTTCAAATCTTAATGTAGTTTGGATTTGCATTTCTCTGATTACTAGTGCTTTAGAACACTTTCTCATGTATTCACTGGGCAGCTTGATTTCCTCTGTTGAGAAGTTTATGTTTAGTTCTCTGGTCTCTTTACTGATTAGATTGTTTGTTTTTGGTATTAAGTCTTTTAAGTCCTTTGTAAATTTTGGTTATGAATCCCCTGTCAGAGGAATCACAGACTATGATTATCTCCTGTTCTATAGGTTCTCTCTTGACCATTTTGACTGATTCCTTGATTGAGCAAAACGTTTTTAATTTAATGGCCTCCCACTCATTAATTCTTGACGTTAAGTCTTTGTCTTTGGTAGACTTCTTCAGGCAGTCACTAACTCCTATATGCTGGTGTGCAGGTCCTAATTCTTCTTTTAACAGTTGTATGGTAGCTGTGTTTAATTCCTAGTTCGTTGATCCATTTTTATTTGATTTTTGTGCAAGAGGAGAGATAAGGATCTAATTTCAACTTTCTGCAAGTGGCTGTCCAGTTTGTCCAGCACCATTTGTTGAATAGGCTGTTTCTCCTCCATGTTATATTTTGATCCCCTTTGTCAAATATTGGATGTTTTATTTGTGAGTTTACCTCAGTCTTCTATTCCATTCCATTGGTATCATTGTTTTGATACTAGTACCATGCTGCTTTTGTTATTATAGCTCTATAGCATAATTTTATATATGGTATTGTGAAACCACCTGTTTCATCTTTCTTGCTTAGTAATGTTTTGGCTATTCTGAGTTTCTTGTTGTTCCAAATGAATTTGATGATCGCTTTTTCTATATCTGTAAAGAATGACATTGGTATCTTGATGGGGATTGCATTGAATATATATAGTGTTTTTGGCAGAATGACCATTTTAATTATATTCATTCTGCCTAACCAAGAGCATGGAACACTTTGCATCTTCTCAGATCTTCAATTTCTTTCTTCAATATTCAATAATTTTCATTGTGGAGGTCTTTTACTTCCCTTTGTAGATTAATTCCCAAATATTTTATTCTTTTTGAGAATATTGTGAATGGCAACAATTTCCTGATTTCTTCTGCCCTATTGTTTTTAGCGTACAGGAAAGCAATTGATTTATGGCTGCTGATCTTGTACTGCTATTTTGCTCAATCAGTTTATAAGCTCAAGCAGTTTTCCAATGGAGTATTTTGGATCTTCCAGATACAGGATCATGTCATCAGCAAAAAAGGATAAGTTGTCTTCCTCTCTTTCTGTTCTTATCCTTTTGATTTCCTTCTCTTGCCTGATTGCTCCAGCTAGGGTCTCAAGGATTATATTGAATAAAAGTGGTGAGAACACACAGCCTTGTCTTGTTTCCAAGTTTAGTGGAAATGCTTTCAGCTTTTCTCCATATGTGGTTTGGCATATATGGCCTTTATAAAGTTAAGATCATTTGATCCCTATATTCTCTATAGTTTTGAGCATAAATGGGTATTGGATTTTATCAAAGGCCTTTTCTGCATCAATTGAGATGATCATATGTTTTTTGTCCTTAATTCTGTTAAAGTGTTGAATCACATTTATTGATTGCATATGTTGAACCAGAATTGCATCTCTGTATTGAAGCCCACTTGATCATGACGAATTATCTTACTGATCTGTTTTTGAATGCAATTTGCTAGAACTTTATTAAGGATTTTTGCATCAATGTTCATCAGGGATATTGATCTGTAGTTTTATTTTTTTGATGCACCTTTTTTAAGTTTTGGTATCAGAGTCATGGATGCCTTATAAAAAGTATTTGGGAGAGTTACTTCCTTTTCAATTTTTTTGAAATAGCTTAATATAGAGAGGTATGAATTCCTCATAGGTGTGGTAAAACTCAGTGGGAAATCCATCAGGTCTTGGGCTTTTCTTCCTTGGAAAGCTTTTAATTGCTATATGGATTTCAGTGTCTGTTATTGGGTTATTTAAGATTTCATAAGGGGATGTTGTATATGTCTAGAAATTGTCTATGTCTTCCAGATTATCTAATTTAAAGGAGTACAGTTGTTTTAAAATATGTTCTGATAATGTTTGATTTCCATGAGGTCAGTTGTGATCACTCCCTTTCTGTTGGTGATTTTGTTGATTTGCTTCAATTCTCTCCTCTTAATGAAATTAGCTAGGGCTCTATCAATTTTATTTATTTTTCAAAGAATCAGTTGTTTCATCAATTCTTTTTATTATTCTTGTTGTTGTTCTCAATTTCATTGATTTCAGCTCTGATCTTGATTATTTCCTGTCTTCTTCTGGCTTTGGGCTTAGATTGTTTTTCTTTTTCTAGGGATTTGAGGTGGAACATAAGGTTATTTATTCAAGATTTCTCCTGGATTTTAGTGTAGGCACTCAGTGCTGTAAATTTTCCACTTAAGAATGTTTTCATGCTGTCCCAAATATTTCAATATGTTGTGTCTTCATTCTCACTCTCTTCCAAGAATTTCTTGGTTTCTGCTGTCATGTCTTCTTCAGTCCATTCTTTGTTTAATAGGGTATTATTCAATCTTCAAGTATATGTGTTTTATGTTGTGATTTTTGCTGTTAATTTTTAGGTCATTGCATCATGGATGATAGGAAGCATGGAATAATATCTACTTTTTTATATTTGCTGAAATGTTCTTTGCAAACTAGAATATGGTCTATTTTGGAAAAGGATCCAGGTGCTGCTGAGAAGGTATACTAGGCCAATTTGGGATGGAATATTCTATAGATGTCTGTTAAGTCCATTTGATTTACCGAGTTGTTTAGACTGGTGATCTCTTTATTGTTGTTTTGCTTTGACAATCTGTCTATTGGTGATAGAGGAGTATTAAAGTTTCCCAGTATTATCATTTTGAGGTGCAGAAGTGATTTTTTGTCATGGAGTAATTTTTCCACATAGTTGGGAGCATTGGTGTTTTCAGAGTATATATGTACTATGGTTAAATCTTCCTGTTGTATTGTGGTCTTCTTTATCTCTTCTGATTAATTTAACTTTGAAATCTAATTTGTCTGATATAAGTATTACAATTCCAGCTTGCTTCCTTGGTCCATATGCCTGGTAATTTTTTTTCCATCCTTTCAGCCTCAATATGTGGATGTCATTGGCTGTTAGGCGGGGTCTTCTTTAAGCAGCATATTGTTGGATTTTGTTTTTTGATCCAAACTGCTAATCTGTGTCATTTGATTTGTACATTGAGACCATTCACATTAAGTGTTAGGACAGTTATGTGGTTGTAGTTCATAGTTATTGGTGTTCTATTAGTGAGTTTTGTGCTTTCTTGATTTTCATTTGAAAGCATAGATTTTTATTGAATTTCCTCTGACTGTGGGTTTTGAGGATTGTTTGATTGTTCTTCTATCTAGAATTTATCTTTAAGCATTCTTCATAATGCTGGTTTTCTGTTATGAATGCTTCCACGTTTTATCATCTTGTGAAATGTTCTTATTTCCCCATCAAATTTTCATCTGAGTTCTGGTGGATATAATATTCTAGGCTGCGTGCTGTGCTTATTCAGACATTGAAAGATCTCCTTTCAGGTTCTTCTTGCTTCTAGAGTCTGAGCTAAAAATTCATATGTTATCCTTATTGGATTGCCTCTGAATGTGATTTGGAATTTCTCTCTGGAAGCTTTTAATATTCATTTCTTGATTTCCTTGATATACATTTTTATTTTATGATGTGTCTTCATGAACTTCTTTTTTTGATTAGGCCTTTTGGGTGTCCTATATGCTTCCTGGATGAGTATATCTAATTATATTTTAATATGGGAAATTTTTTCTTTAACTATTTCACTGAGACTTTTCTTTATGTCATTTGCTTGCTTTACAATTTCTTCTTGTATTCCAGTGACTCTTACATTATTTCTTCTCCTTTCATCCCAGACATTTTGAAAATTCTGCTCATACTGTTTGAGTTTTTTTTTTCTGTTTTGTCATCCATGTACTCAAGCTTACTCAGCCTAACCTCATTGTTGAATGTTCTTTCTTCAAGAGCTGAGGTTCTCTTTTACATAGGAGTTATTCTATTATTAAGTTCTTCCTTTGTTTCTCTAATGTGATCAACTGAAGATTTAAGTTCTGTTACTACCTTTTTCAATATGTCTATTTCTTTGATAATAGAGTTTTTCACCTCTTGAATTTTCTCACTTAGTCCCTTCACTAAATCTCCTTTTAGTTCATTGTTCCTTTTGGCAATCAGATCATTGATCATTTTTTCATCCTGCTCCCTATCTGTGGGTTCCTTGTTAGGGAGTTGTGGGGTTGAGGTGGACTTTTTCTAGTTTGCATCTTTATTTTTAAGAGCTTCTTCTGTATCTCTGAATTGAGATTCCCCATGGGAAACCAAGGCAGGTTTGCAGGTGGTTCTTCCTTGCAATGTCAAAGGGTCAGATCAGACACCATCCATTTCATGACCACCTTCTTCCAGAAAGCTGCTTCTGCCTGGAGCCTCATTCTTCTGCACCTTTTGGATCTAGGCTCAAAGGTGCTTATCTAGAACCTGTTGGGGGTTGCAGGGCAGCCTGCTGGACTGTTGAAGTACAGCAGAAGGGGCACATTATTAGTCCTAGGGTCCCAGAGGCTCAGGGTGTACCTGAACAGGACTGCCTACATGTGCCTCAATGTAACCTAAAATACTTGGTAGTGGGTACAGGCCTAATTTGTCTGGACCTGTAGTATGCAAAATGGCTGGGCTGCTCTGGGCAAGGTTGCTTGGGGTATCTTTGGTGCCTGCCAGACTCAGGACCAAAGGCCTGGTCTGTCCACTCAGCTGGGGTGGGCTGTTCTGAGCAGAGTTCCTACACAGCAATGTCCTGGGCACCTGCCCTGCTGGAGTAGAAGAGGCCTGGGCTAGCCATTCAGCTGGGCTGCTCTGGACAGGGATCCTCCCTGGGGGTGACCTTGGCACCTGCTGGGCTGGGATCAGAAGACACCTGGGCCCTGCAGCTTGTCAGATGGGAAGGGGCTTCTCTTGGTGGGGTTCCTCCTTGGGTTTGTCCTGGGTGCTTGCCCACCTAGACCAGAAGAATCCTATGCTAGTGGGCAGGTGCACTTCAGGGTGGGGTCCTACCTGGGGTTGTCCTGGGTGCCTTCTGGGGCCAGGACCAGAAAAGGCCTGGGCCAGTCCTTCAACTGGGCAGGGGTTGCTCCATACAGGGCTTCTCCTTGAGGTTTTGCTGGGTGCCTGTTGGCTGGGGACCAAAAAAGGCCTGGGCCAGCATGTTGGGTGGGTAGGGTCTGCTCCACATGGGTTCCTCCTCAGGGCTGTCCTAGGTGTGTGCCAGGGCTGGACCAGAAGCAGCCTGGGCCCAGACACTGGGTGTCAGCTGGGTGGGGGCTGTTCTGGGTGGGGTCTTACCTGGGGGTGTCGGTGTCCTGGGCACCTCCCAGGCCTGAACCAGAAGAGGACTGGAGTGGCATGTAGGGCATAGGGTGGGCAGAGGCTACTCCCGACAGGATCCTCCTTGGTTCTCTACACTTTCTTAACACATGACTTAAGTCTCTTTTAATCTACAAGTGCCACTGTCCCTCTCATTTTTAGTTTTTCATACAATTTTATTTGTTAAAGAAACTAGATGATTTATCCTGGAGTTTTTTTCAGTGTCTTAATTTTTCTAAGTTACCATAATATTGTGTGTTCCCTTTGTCACTTGGCAGAGAAAAAAATATTGGTGTATTTAGAGATCTGAAGAGATCTGGCTCAGGATTGATTCAGGATTGCTCCCAGGAGGTTCTGTGTGCTTCTATCAGGAGGAAAGTTCTGGCCGGATGCCTCTCTTCTAATGTTCACAGACATTGATGACTTTCATCTACATCCATTAATTCAATACATAGCAAAATGGTATTTGACTTATTATTCCTTTTTATTTGTAGATATAACACTGCTCCAAAGAGTCACAGCTCCTTGTCAATGATTGGTTTCCAATGAAATGTAGTTTACATAGGAAAGGCAGCTACATACTTCTTTACCTTTTCTTTTACTAGATGAAATTACCAGTTAGTTCCCTAATATTCTCATCAGTACAAGTGATCAATAAGAGGTTTTAAAATGTTAGTATGAATTCATGAATATAGACCAATTCGATATGTTTTACCCCATTGTAATATTATCTTTAACAATGTTCAGCTTACCTCACCTTTCACTGGGAAAGGTTTATTTCTATTTGAGTTGCCTCTTTAGTTCTTTTAATATAATGGTAGTGATCTTTGATAGCTTCCGTCCTTTCTGGCATCCCAAAATTCCAGGATGCTTTTATACATTTCCTAATCCCATAGTTTGAACCAAACATTCCAAGGAGGTCAGTTTTATTTTAGTAGAAAAAATAGTATCCAGAGATACTGGATCCTGAAAGTGTTTGCTACTCTTGAGTGAGTCATTATTTGTAGGACTTTAAGGAAAAAAAATATATTGTAAGTTCACACTGATTCCCCTTAAATACAGAAATACAAAGGTTTTACATATTCATGTATTTATGTATGTATATATATGTGTGTACCCTTCTCTGAATGTGAAGAATCTGTTAGTAGCACTAACCTACTTCATTTAAGAAGACGTAACAGTCCCATATTAACTGTTCCTACACTAGTTTCTATAGTATGAATACTAAAAATAGTTTAAGAATTTTTTTTCCTAGATTTTGTTACTCATTAAGGATGAACAGACAAATGAATGTGTTCTTAGGTGTCTTGAATTAGTTCCTGTATGGTAACATCATCATGTAGATGCATAGTTAATTTCATTTTAGCTACTATTCTTTCTGTATTACTAAATAATTGTGTTGTGTTGTGTTGAATCAAGTCTATTATTCAAATATACATGCTTCCATTTCATCATTTTCAACATAGGGCTTTTTCTTTCTTTAAAAGAGAGGGACAGTGATAGAGAAAGAGAGAATCAGTTTTATTTAGTTTTTCATGTGGCTTTTGTTGCTCCGACACTTCATTGTGTATGTGGTACTAGGGTTCAAACCCACATCCTCACTCATGCCAGGCAAGTGCCATAACCACTGAGCAACCACTCCAGCCCCAATATATAGGGTTTTTAAATAGAATCCAGTTTGAGGACTGCAAAATGTAATACATACAAAATGTTGAAAATAGCAACTGGAAAGTAGTAAATCCTCTAGGAATGTTAGTTATTAAATGAAAGCTGACAATCTGATAGCACATTTTCCCAAAATGAAAGTAACTTGGCAATTAGTGATTCTTAGTAAATGTGTCTTGTTTCCTTTAAAACATCATATCTATCCCTAAGTACATTCAAGGTACATAATTCCTTTAAAGGGGTTATCAAGGAATTTTTACCCATACATTTTGCTCCCAAAATTTATTTATAATTTCAGAAAATTTTATCAATTAGGATTAGATTCAGTTGCATACGACAGATCCCTCGAAATAACACACTCTGAATCAAAACAGAAATGTTTTTTCTCTTAAGTAAAAGAATCCCAGAGGTAGACAGTTTAGGTTGGAACCCGTGAGCCACCAAGAATCCAGGGTTCAGGGTTGGGGATTTAGCTCAGTGGCAGAGCGCTTGCCTAGCACAAGCAAGGCCCTGAGTTGGGTCCCCAGCCCTGAAAATAAGAAAAGAAAAAATAAAAAAGAATTCAGGGTTCTATCTTCTTCCTTCACTTTCCTCAACATGTAGCTTCCTTCCTATAGACTATGGTATGGCCCAAGACAACCGCTCAAGACGAACCATCACAACTGTCTTACAGAATGATAGCAGTTGGAACAACAAAGGCACAAAAAGATCTCTTTTCTCAGCTAAGTAATTTCAGTCAACCCCGAGGTCACATTAACATCTGTTTTTGCATTGTATTGGCCAGAATATAGTGACAACATATGGAAAACATATCTATTCCTTTCTGTTGCATTGCTCACCCTTGTTAAATAAGTTAGGGTTCTGTTGCTAATGAAGAAAAGGAGAGTCACCAATAGGGCAGGGCAACTAGGTGCTCTGCTACAATTTTTTTTTTTTAAGAGAGAGGGACAGTGAGAGATACGAGAAAGAGAGAAACAACTTTATTGAGTTTTTCACATGGCCTCAGTTGCTCCAACACTCAGTTGTGTACGTGGTGCTGGGGTTTGAACCCAGGTACTTGTGCTTGCCAGGCAAGCGCCAAAACCACTGAGCCACCACTCCAGCCCCTGCTACAATTTTTTAATATTTTGATTCCTCTGTCTTTTTCTGTTTCATTGCATATAGCAGCAACTCAACTTCTTATCTGAATGGTGATAAAAATTCTCCAGACTGGAGAACCAATAACAGGAACTTGGTGACCCTAGTGTTACAGTAGGTGCTGGGGTTACAAGGGTGAATAACAGTGCAGTCTTTCTGGAAAACACTACCCTTTGTAGGTATGTAAAACTCTTTCATCTGCATGTAGAACCCTTCATTTTGGGAGCCAAAATTCTTCTGAAAACAGACAGCAAGGCTTCTCCTGAGCACTCGCTTCTTAAACTGCCTTTAAATCTAGGTCTTCCAGGATTACACAATTAGAATGCTTTTGGAATCATACCATTTTTAACAAACTTCATTCTTTAAAGTCTCCAGTCATGAATTGTACTATTTAATCCTCTAATTTAAAGATCTGAATATTGTGTTATTCTCTGTATTTTCATTCCCATTTAATATGAACTCTAAGATGTCATCGTTACCTCTTCCAAGGTTCTTTACCATTTCATTTCACTGTGCATTTCTTTCCAGTTGCTCAGACGTACATTCAGAAAAGAAAAATTTTGTTTCTTTTTTCCATCTTCTGAAAGGTGAGCCTAACTGAAAAAGTTAGACAATGATTGCTCAGAAGACCTACATTTATCAGAAAGCATCTTTCTGCCAATGTTCAGATGATTAAATTTAAAAATTCAGTGTGCACCATGAGTTATTTACACATCGGCACACACAAAAACACGGGAAAACCACCCCAATGTGCATGGGAGGAAGGAATCAGACTATGTGATTGTTATGCAATCATGCGTTAATAATACATGGTATAATGAACCAAAAAAGAACTTGGAAAAATCCCAGGTACTTTTCATAAAGTAATTTCCATGACCTGCTTTGCCTGTGAAGAGCAGAACACGTGAACTTGGAGGGTGGTGAGGTTGGCGCCAGTCCAAGCCTGGTGCAGTGACTCTGTGCAGGCTCTCTACCTCTCCAAAGCACTTGGTTTCTCCCCTTAGAGTGTATTTAGCGGCAAGAAGGAGCCTTACAGCAGAGCTATGCTCTACAGAATAGAGTCCCGTGTCCCTGAGCTCTTCCCCACAAACATGCACAGAATCCCCTCTGACAACTGCAGAGGTTAAGTGTCTAGGAAGAGGGTATGGATTTGTTATCCATTGGAAAGATGCTGTACAAATACACAGAAAAAACTATGGGAACTGATTGTGTTTCCTGGTTTCATCATCCAGGGATACAGTTCTGAAGCTGACCAGGGAACAGAACTGATCTTCAGAGTTCCACAATTGACGTGAAACAGCCAACATGTGGGACAGAGGTTAACTTGAGACTTGCCTCTGATTCCAAATCCTGCACTCTACAACACAGCAGGATTTGGATCACAGGTAGATTGTAGCAGTCACTAGGTCCTCTAAGGAGTCAGAGCATATGTTATCAAATCTTCTGAAAATGAATTTATATGTTAAATAAATGACATAGGACAGGTGATAAAGACCACAGAAGAACTTCAGGTGGAGTATTCTTGGCCAGGCATAAGAAACATGGAAGTTTGCAACTCACCAAGAGGAAGGGTCATCAGGACATTTGTGTTAAGTTGCTGACGTGTGCTAGGATGTTGCTAACAGCCTTCAGCATGAAAAAGGCATTTGAAGGAAAATGGATCTTTTGATAAAAATCTCAGAACTTTAGTTGGTCTGCAGAGTATTTTTGTCTCATAACATGCATTATAAATTTCATATTTACAAGTTTATTTCTACAAATGGAATTTTATTTATTTCCACACATTTATGCAGCCCATTGAGTTAATCTAAGTTATGAGAAAACAAAATCAGTATAAAAGCAATTATGTAAGGAAGGACAGAGCAAACCTATCAGGAACCCTTCAATTACCTGACTCGGGCAGTGTTGTTAAGCAGTACTTAGACCAGGTTCAGCACAGCAGTGGAGAAAATCAGTTTGCTTGTCTATCAAGTCACACAGCTATGAACTTCTGGTACCGGAAAAGTCAATTAGCAAGTCTCAGGTGAGGTCAGAGAAGATGCGCATTCTGTGGACTCCTAAACAGGCCACAAGAAAACATTAGCTGTTCCCTAAATCAATTTCATGGGGCCTGACTCATGTAGTATAAAAAGCACATGAATGCTTAAATATTTGCCAAAATAATAGCACTTTACCACATTTCCCCTGTGGCCTCAGTTACCTTATAAACATTTCTCTTCCCACTGGCGAACATATTTATAGAAGTGTGTTACACAGAGATTTCTGTGAACACTCAAACTGAACCACCCAAAAAGTCTTGTGAAGTCTAAGTACTATCCAATAGATATCTCTTATCTCCTGGGTCACAGGGACACCTGTTTCCCCTAATTGATGTCATAAAGGATCCCTTTTTGTTTGGAAAACAAATGCCAATGCCAGTGCCTATGGAAAAGGAGCTAGAGAAGCTCCTCTCTAGAGGTGGCTCACTAGAGATTCACAAAGTTTCTTCTATCACTTCCCTATGGTGTTATTCGTATGCCTGCCAATTTCAGAATAATATCCACCGGGACATCTAAAGTCCATCGACACTTTTAAAATATTGAATTAGAGAAGGAAATATCTATAACTTAATTAAGATAATAATGCTTATGTGTAACCAGGATAAGTCATTTTTTTTCAGCTCGTGGTTTAAGAGATCACATTCCTATTTTGTGCATCCTCTCTCAATTAAGTTTTAAGTTCCCACAATTCTTTTTTAAGGAAAATATCTAATGTACCTTTATTCTTATGTAAATGGATGCACCATCTCTGAAGAGGGCAACTTTCAAATGACTGAAATTCCTGGGCTACTCTTACCCGAGGCCTTCATGTTAAGGGCCTCTTCAATAGGCATAGGCAAAATCCAAACTCTGAGTGTGTGTGTGTGTGTGTGTGTGTGTGTGTGTGTGTGTGTAAGTCATATGTTTACATGACTCTTAGAGTAATTTTCACATTTACTTTTATTGTAGTTATTTTTGCCCATAGTATTTTTCTGATTATAGGCTGCTCTGGGGATCATCAGGCTATGCCTTACATGTTTTATATAATCCCAAAGCACCTAGCATATAATACCATACAGATAGAACTCAATAAATACTTAATACATAATTGATAAAGGCATAATGAAAACAGACCCAAGAGTACAGAAATCATTTCTTGGTTACATCGTTTGCTTGATTTGACTTGCCTTTTGGTTTAGACAGGGAAGAGTATTTTCAAACTTGCTTAAAGAGGGTGTCATTACTTTCTTAAGTCATCTGCCCCAGAGTCTATATCATTTCTGAGCATGTCTTTGGGGCTGAAAGCAAAAGTATTTATAATAAGACATTTTAACAGACATTTAGCATGTATATTGTTAGTATTTATAGTATAGTAGACATTTTAATATCCCCTGGAGAAAGAAGAGTGCTTCTTTAAGGTTATGTTTTTTTTCTGAATAAAATCAGAAAATACACAAAATGGCTAGGAAATGCGTCATGATTAGAAATGAATTCTGTTTCTCAGAAGTCATAATAATGTTATGTGACATTTGTTGAGTTTTGTCACATGTGTCCATGGTCAGATACATTGTCTCATTTAAGCTTCACCATTCCTGTGTTGTGAAAATCACTGTCATTCCCATTTTATGGATGAGGGCTCTATACTTGAGAGATAGCAAGTAAGGAAACCAAATTTACACAATTTGCAATTGATAGAATAATCTGGCTGTGACCAGAGTTTTCCAAATCCACAGGGCTTTCCCAATACTCAGGAAAAGCAGGTCCCTTTAGCTTATTGCTGGGGATTTTCTCTGCGTGACTCAAGCTTCATCAACAGGGAAACCCAAGCATCCAGGACATCTGCTGTCAGGTTGCACCATCCCAGGGAGAGCGGGGCCCTGATTGCTGCACTAATCTGCCAAAAGCTTGAGAAGAAATGTCCTTTGTGACAACAGAATCATGTCACTTCTCTCTCTAAGACAGGCTCCAAAGAGGGAAGCCAACTGCCTTGAGCAGCCAGGTGTGGGAAAGCAGAGAAGGAAGGACTGCGGTGCGGGAGAGGGGGACTTGGGTTCAGCAGTGCCAAAAGGAGGCTCCTTGTCCCAATCATGGTACACTTTTTACAAAACAAAAAGACTAGGAATTCCTAATGATGAAAAAGCCAGGCACACGACACAGAAAACATAAGAAGTTGTTGACTATTGCACCAAAAAGGTCAGTGTAACTGTGACCCCTAAACCGTCACAGCATGGAAAACTGCCTCCGCCCTGTGCGGTCACTTACCCTGGCCCTAGCCAGCGGAAGGCTGAATGCAGCGTGTCTCCAAGCAGCTCCAGGAAGACCACACAACTCAGGTTTATTCCACCTCCACCTCACAGCCCCGGCTGTCGCTGCTGCTTGCCTGTAGTCACCTGTGGCCTTTGCACATTCTGCGTGCTCTAGGGACACGGGCCGCCCTCAGCCTTTTTTTGTCTTATGTGGCCCAGCCATCATTTATCTTTTTTTCCTTTTCTTTTCCTTCAATTCCTAGGCAGATTTCCTTTTCTTCTGATAACATAGACAAAGCACACGATGTTGATCTGATCGCAGCATAGAAACCTCCTGAAATACTGAAAGCCAATTACCTCCGACTGCACTGAATGGTAAATTTTAGGATAGCCTTGGCAAAAGGAGCCAGTAGCATGTTTTATAAGAAAAGAAACTATAAAAAGAGTGTTCTTCAGATTCTTCTCTTGCTATCATACAGCCAGGTCATATTTTATTGGTGCTCATTACCAAGGCAGACAGTGGTAAGTGTGGAAGCCGTGAGAACACAGTATGGCCCAATTGCTGCTTCAAAACACCAGTGACTCACACTGTGGCACTCTACCCATGATCCGTTAAGACACCTCTCGGACTTTTGTCAGGAGGACCTTTTATGTGTGCATTCTAGTTACAAATTCAGTCATTAGCTCACTGGAGAGCTCTCTGCAGTAAAAGTAATCCAAGTAACAAGAATTTTCCCAGATTTAATGTGATGTCACAAATTGCACAATCTTCTTTAACCAATTTTATTCAAACAAATCCCTTAAGTTATAAAGCATATTTTAAGATGCCAAAATGTTTAAGACACTTCACTGAGCCTTATGCACACATTCTATTTTTTCCTCTCTTTTTAAAACCTAATTACTTGCCGTCATTTTTTAAAAGTTCAAATGAGACTAAGCACTGTCAGAGAGAGATCAGAAAGAAGGCCAATTAGAGGTGCCTGATGCTCATCCTTCCCGTAAAAATGGACCATCTCGATGAACAAACAAGTACATCGAAGCCACAGTGACTAAAGAAGAGTGCCGGAGTACAGCAAGGGACCAGAAAAGACTTATGGAGCACAGAAACTCAGGATGGCCACACAGAGAAGGGAACAAAGCACCTTCCCTCTCCCGCCCCACCTCTAGAGTCCAGAGTGGCTCAGAACCAGGAAAGACCTCTCCCTTGGGGAAAAGGAAAGCAAGAGGTCCCAGCAGCCCCCATTACCGTGGAAGATACCTGTGGCTTTTGTTACTAGAGAGTTCTACAGCACTCACAGACCCTGGGCTCAGTTACGGAGCTTCCTGGAAGGCACATAGCTGTAGGAGTCCAGAGATGGAGCCACATTGTGCCCTGACCCTCACTGACCCAAGCTGCTACTGCAGCACCATCTGGAACAGGCAACACTAAGTGTGCTGCTCCAGAGGCCATTCACCACGCATCTCCTCATTCCTACGCTCTGGCATCATCGCCCCATGGGCACACAGTGGTGGCACATGTACCTTCCTCAGCTGAGCTGCACAGCCCTTAACTCTGAGAACAAGATGAGGAGGCACTCCCGCTTCCCTAATCCAGTACTCCCCCTTCCAGGAACCATACCACATCTACAGCCAGCCGAGCTGCTGTGGCTGCAGCACCCAAGCCCATATTGTGTCCTGCCTCTCTGGGACTGGGTGCACTGGCATGAAGGAGGAGCTGCACCTAACTTTCTGCCTCCAGAAACTTAGAGCTCTGGCCCAGGGAGCAGACGTTTCCATTGCTCCAGCCCAGAGGTGAAGCCTCACCTGAGCTGATGAAGCAGCTGAATCTCTTTGGTACCTGAACTGGCCCAGCACCTCAGCCCTAGGGAATTAGAGCTTGGCCCAGGGGAACAGCCATGACTCTGGCGGTTGAGCCCACATGGCACCCGGCTCCCTTAGGTGATCCCCACACACTGGACCGAAGGGTGGCAGTGCCCTTCCTCCCCAGATCCAGACCAGTCTTCCAGAGGCCAAGCTGCTGAGATGACCTACTTCTCTGGGGAGTGAAGCCACTATTCCCCTGCTCCCCAACATCCAGAACCCAAATCATGACAACACCCCATGATTCCTGGGACATTGATGCCACTGCAACTGGCACACAACACCTGGACCACTACCATGTCTCACACCAGGGTCCAAAGCCAAAACTGTACACCACTCTCTCTCCTGCTGCCCAAGCTGCCACTGTACCCTGCTGGCTCTAGAACAGGAATTCCTGAGCCTCTGCAACAGCCCACCCTCTCTGGAACTGTGCCAGAGTTGCAGCTGCCGGAGGGGGTCAGAGCTATGTCCCTGCCCCCTGAGCCTGAGTCACTTGGCCTTGGTTTAGTAGAAAAGGTGAATTCACCTGTGCCCAAGAGAGTGGACCTGCACCTATTCACAGATTCCACAGTAGTTCAACAAAACATTTAATCCAGGCCTCTAGCCACTGTGATTCTGAGCACCTGTACTCCCAGAAAATAGCACCATTGTGTCTGCCTGTGGCCCACATCACACCCAATGCCAAAAGGAATCCCATCAGTTAAGTCTATCAATTACGGAGGAAACAAGAACAGGAGGAATAGGAGTAGCCCATGCTACTAAGAATCCTGACATCTTACTTTCCAATGCCAGTGCCACCAAATTAAAAAAAAAAAGCTCAAAAATCACTGCAGATGTAATTAACTGTCAAGGACCACACAATATAAAAATATGTAAATTGTGCCAACAAAAATGTAATTTGGGTGGAGGATCCAATCCTAGAGTATCCGTACACAACCAAAACTAAGTTTTTGTTAGCTTAAAGTAACCTTTTATAGCTGTAGATTTTTTTCTAAAGCTCCTTAATAACCACAAAGGAAAAAATATATAACAGATTCATAGATGAGAATGAGAAAGTAATAAACATTTATCACTGGAAAATCACCAAAACACAAAATTATACAAGAAGGAAAGAACGGAACAAATAATCTACAAAACAACCAGAAAATAATTAACAAAATGGCAGGAGCAATTCTTTACATAACAATAATAATCTTGTATGCAGAGCAAATACTCTAATGGAAAGACACGGAACAGCTGAATGGATTAAAAATAATAAGACACAACTACAGGAGATCTATTATAGCATTATGGACACACAGAGACTGAAAGTGAAGTGATGGAAGATTATATCCCATGCAAATAGTAACTAAAAAATAGAAAAAGTTGCTAGTTACATCAGATAAATAGACTTCAAGTTAAAACTCTTTACTCCTCTGAGAACCCAAATAATATTTATGCAATCATTTAATTCTGGAAACTTTACTATCTAAGCATTTATATCACTTGCAGTGGTGATATACAGAAGAATCAGGAGACTGCAGTGTGAATGATGTGGGGGTGACTCTGCTTTAAGAACACATGCAGTATCATATTGTACTTTATATGCATTTATGACTGTACAATAACAAAACTCCTTAAATAAAAATATTTAAAAACCACACTGAAAAAAACTCTTACAAAAATTAAAACTGGTCATCATATAAGATAAATGGATCATTTATATGGTATATCTTCATTAAGAAGACATACCAATTATTAGTGTATATGTATATGCGCACATATATATGTATGTATGTATATATATATATATATATATATATATATATATATATATATACATACACACACCCAGTATCAGAGTACTTAAAAACATAAAGTGAATATTAATGGACATGAAAGAAGAAATAGAAAGAAATACAATAATGGTAAGAGACTTAAATAGTCAAACATTGGGGCTGGAATGTGGCTCAGTGGTTTCGGCGCTTGCCTGGCAAGCACGAGGACCCGGGTTCAGACCTCCGCACCACGTACACAACTGAGTGTTGGAGCAACTAAGGCCATGAGAAAAACTAAATAAAGTTATTTCAAAAAAAAAATAGTCAAACATTGAATGGGTAGTTAAACCAAAGGGAAAATTTACAAATCCTGGACTTGAACTGGTTAAATGCGATGGTTGTGACTGGTATGTACATAGAACTCCCATCTAACAGAAAGTGGCTGCACGTGCTTTTCTGTTTGTGGTGCATTCTCTAGGATAGACAAGATCCTAGGCATAAAACAAGTCTTAACAAATTCAAGAAGATTAAATCCTATTTAGCATTGTTTCCAGCCACAATGGTATATTAGAAATCGATAACAGGAAGAATCTAGAAAAATACACACTATATAGAAGTTAAACAACACGTTTCTGAATGGGTCAAAGAAAAAATCAAAAGGAAAACTTACAATACGTTGAAACAAACAACAATGGAAACAGAACATTCAAACCTGTGAGGTGCAGCAAAAGCAGTTCTAAAAGGCAAATTTAGAACAATAAATGCCTGCATAAAAACTCTGATGAATAACCTGTCATTTTGCTTTAGGGACCTAGAAGCAGAATAATAAACTGAATCCAAAATTAGCAAGAGGAAGGAAATAATGAAGATCAATATAGGAAAAAAAAAAACACAGAACAGAAAAATTATAGGAAAAATTAATAAAAACCAAAAGTTGATTCCTAGAAAGAATGTCCCCAGCTGCTTTTCTCTGCCAAACACTTTCACCTGGATGCTCAGCAGGCTGGAATGAAGCCTGCTGTCTATAGACTGAGACCTCTGAAACTGTAAACCCCAAAATGAACTCTTCCTCTAATTGTTCTTGTGAGGTCTTCAAGTCACAGTAGAAAAAAAAATGCTGACTAAAATAAATGTGCAAAAAAACTTTTATGATCTCTCACTTAAAGAAGTTTTAAGTTTCTTTAAAGTGTCCCTTTTATAGAGTATGCTGAGAGGAAATCCTTTAATGTTAAACTTTGGCCCCATCTCTAATTAACAACTCAGGACAGATCGTAAGACTGCTAAGTTATAATGCATGGGAATTTTAAAGGCCTAGAAAATCTATTTTCAAATATCCGTTTAAAAATTCATTTCAAGGATGGAGTGGTGGCACAGTGGTTACAGTGCCTGCCTGGCATGCATGAGGATGTGGGTTCGAACCCCAGCACCCCATACACAATGAAGTCTCGGAGCAACAAAAGGCACATGAAAAACTAAATAAAATTGATTCTCTCTCTCCCTCTCTCTCTCACTTCCCCTTTCTCTTTAAAAAAAAAAATTCATTTCAATTCATTTACTCCTCAGCAATGTATGAAAATGCTTAATGTTCTATGCTGGTCAACCCTGAGAATTATGAATGTTTTTATCTCTACCCACTGATAAATGAAAAGAAAATATCACTGTTCTTTCCGTTGCATTTATTTGTTGTTAATGCTCTTTAACATTTTTCTAAGGCTGATGACTTTTACAAGTCATTGTAAGGAATTTCTTTCACACCTCTTACTTTCAAAAATGTGTAGCTTTCCATCTTTTCTTTATAGATTTGTAAGATCTTTTAATTCTTCAACACTTTGCTAGATATTTTCTTCCTTCTGTCACTTGCCTCTAACTTACCATTGAGGTTCACAAATCTTCATTTCATCTCATCAAATCTTCTCATTTTCCTTTACAATTTCTGTCTTTCATTTTATTTTTCCAAAGAGCTTCCTGGACTCATGACATTGGATCATATTTTCTGGTAGTTCTTTTATAGTTTCATTTGCATTTAATTTTTAAATCTACTTTTAAATTTATTTTGGTATGCAGTAAGTGAGAGTGGTTTCCAGCATCTTCTGCACCAGCATGCATATGGAAATCATTAATTTTTATGGCATTCTGGGGTGCTTACAACAGTTTACCACTCACTCTGGTAATAGAGGATCACATGATGGCTCATCTGGAATCCAGGTCCAGCATACCACTGTGCACTTCTGATATAAGACAAACAAAAACATGACCTTTGGAGGCTGAGCAGTGGCTCCATGGTTATGGCCCTTGCCTTGCAAGTGCAAGGATGTGGGTTCGTATCTCAGCACCACATACACAACGAATTGTCCAAGCAACAAAAGTCAAATGAAAAACGAAATTTAAAAAATTGATTCTTTCTCTCTCTCTCTCACTGTCCATCTCACTCTTTGAAAAAAAAAAAAAAAACGACCTTTGAAAACACAGCTAGTGATCCAAGTTATTTGGAACCATTTCATCCTTTCCCCAACTTATTGGAAAGTTATTGGAAATATTATTTTTTTTTAAAAAGAGGGAGGGACAGTGAAAGACAGAGAGAGAGAGAATCAATCTTATTTAGTTTTTCATCTAGTCCTCATTGGTCTGGCACTTAGTTGTGTATGTGGTGCTGGAGATCTAACCTGGGTTCTCATGCATTCCAGGCAAGTGCCACAACCACTGAGCCACTGCCCCAGCCCAGAAATATCATTTTAATCAACACTGCTATAAATGGGTCTCTTTTCTATTGCATCTACTCTGATTTGTTCATCTGAATGTCTATTCTGACACATACCATACTGTTTCATGTTTTATAGCTTCTTAATATGTTCAATTTTTTTGCAAGTTCCATCATGTAATTAGTTTTCAAAAATGATAACTCTGACCTGATTATACTTTAAGATAAACTTTAGAAAATTTCTCAAAAACTCAAATGTTTGATGGGAATTGAATTAAATGTAAATATCATTTTAGAGAGTGCTGACATCCACAGAGTATTTTGTTTTCCCATTGGAAGAAATTTATTCAAATCATCCATGTTCCTATCAGTGACGGTTATTCATTTTGTCCACTTTAGGAGACACTTCTTTTAATGTAATGCCTACAGATTTTCTATGTTTGTTATTATTTTCAATGGTATCCTTCATCCATTATATTTCTATCTGGATATTACAATAATTTATTACAAAGAAAAATCATAAATATTTTATTTTCAACCAGGTGCCAAACATAAAATTTGGTTCATCTTCTTTGCCATGTTCTATCTGTATAATTAGTATGAGGGAAAATACTGTCCTCTTATAGTCTTGGGAATATGTGGTATAAGCTCAAATGCTAACTCCTCATTAATTGAGTGGCTTCCTATTTTTAAAAAAATTATACTTTTAGGCAGGAAAAAGATGGCAGACTGATGGTTTGACTGCTTTGTGCTCAGCTCTGTGAACTGTCCTGGAAAAATCTCCAGGACAGCTTCACCAATACGAGGTGTGTTTCAGGAATAATCACAAAGAGAGCTCAGCATTTGTTTAGAGTGACTTTTGGAAGAGCTGAAAATTTGGGGAAAAGAGGGATTATTTACAATTCAATGCCTTATCACCCAGCAGGCCCTGGGTCTGCCCTTAGGAACAAGTCAGTGGGGGAGTAGCTGATTCACCACCCAGGGAGGCCCTCAGGCTGATAAGGAATCATGAATGTGGGTTGGAGACCTTCCTTCAGACCTCCACTAGCAATGCTGAATCACTGGCTACCTGCATAAGGGAGAAACGGTAGGTTTTGGTTTTTTAGTTGTTTGTTTGTTTTGGGTTTTTTTGTTTGTTTGTTTTGTTTTTAATTAGAGGGCTCTGTAGGAGCCATTTTGGCTGGTGGGAGTGAGTCAGCAGTTTGGAACAAACTACTACTTAATTGCACCAGGACCCTGCCACAGTTAAGAGACTGAACTAGGAAGAGGAGGAGTGGGACAGGCCCTGCCCTCAACTAGCAGGGATTTGTGGAACACAGGGCAGTACTGCTAACCTGGCACACCCCCCATATCCCACATGGAAGGCTCAAGGGAAAACCCAAGAAGGGGTGGGAGCAGAAGGAGATCTCTGTCCCAGCGCAAAAAGCCTGGAGGCACCAGGAGTGCACCCAGCAGAGGGAGCTCTAAAACCATCTTGATCTGTTACCTCCATGGAAACCTCTACCCTGAAAATTCCAGGATTTGGGGAATACCCAGTCCTAAACTTGAGATGACATAAACTCAAACTGAAAGACTCTGTTAACAAAACTTAGGTGGACACTTAACACCTGCCCCTATTGTGGAACAAAAAGGAGACCTCAGAGATTAGGCTTCCACGTTTTCATCAAGAAAAACTTTTATTTTATTATTATTTTACTTCATACATATATACATTTTTCCCTTTTTTCCTCCTTTCTGGTGGATAAGTTTTCAAAAACACATAAAAATACTTGCAGTTTTTTAAATTTTATTTCCTGTTTGTTTGTTAGTTTTGATTGTAGCAGCTGTTTTGTTTTGTTAGTTTTTTTTTTTAATCTTTCCTTCTATTTCCTTTACTTCTCTTCTCTATTCTGTTCTTTTCTTTTTCTCCAGCAAATCCTTCACCTCCTCTATTTTCTCTCTGTGTACATTCGGACAATACAACCTCCTCTCTAACTTCCCTCTTACTTTCCCCTCTCTTCCTGGCTTCTAATCAGTCTATACCATTTGACCCACCATTATTAGTGCTTTATAATCACTATCACCCTGAATGTCAAAATCATTAATTATGACAGGCTTTGAAGCCTGTCATAGGGGATAGTCTAACTCTATGGTTGCCAAAAGCAATGAATAACACTAACATTTGTTTCAGAAGTAGAATTTAAGTTTGGGTTATATTTGATACAAAGTAACCAAATTGTTACTGTTTATTGTATACATTGACTGTTTGAATTGATGAACTCATACTAGCTCAAGGGAAGCTGAAAAATCTTAAAGGTCATTAGTAGAGCAAAGGTTAGGGATCGGACTTCTGAACTCAACCTCTCCAAAATTGCCTCATCTCAAATTAGGTATGCAACAAAATTCCCAGTCCTACAACAAAGAAAGACCCTAAAGAGAAACAAACAGAGAGCTCAGACCAAGAATTCACTTCAAAGAGATAAGAAGCTCCAACATCATCAGCAAAGCACCCAAGACAAGTATCCACTGCCAGACCTGAAGTCACAATCCCTGCAACTGAAGATGAGGGAAAAAAGGCAACAATCCTCCACCTCAACTCCACAGTTCTCCATCCAAGGATTCCATGGTCGGAGTGCTGGATGAAAACCTAGAAAAATGTATCAACAATATGATTAACAAATCAATCAAAGAATTGAAAGAAAATTTAAGGAAAGAGATATGAGAGCAATTCCAGAACATGAGAGACCACATATATAAAAGACCTGGACATTCTCAAAAGAAATGTAGCAGAGCTCTTAGAATTGAAGGGTACTGACAACCAAATCTATAGATTCTTGGAAGGTACTAATACCAGAGTAAACTCAATAGAAAATAGAACCTCAACTCTTGAAGAATGAACATCATATAACAAAGACAGGCTGAGCAATGTCAAGTTCAAGGAGGACAGACAAGAAAAGAAACTTATTGTACATGATCAGAATTTCCAAGTAGCATTTCATGAGATGAGAAGAAATAATATGGGAGTAATTGATATTAAAGAAAAAACTGAACATAAACAAGGGGTATTAAGAAACTTCTCAATGAAATTGCTAAGGAGAATTTTCTACGTATCACAATTGACCCAGTAAATCAAATTTAAGATGCCTATAGGACACCAAACAGACCTAAACAAATGAGAAACTCATCAAGACATATCATCTATAAAATTAATAACAGAGAGATTCTCAAGGAGAGAATCCTAAAAGCAGCCAGGGAAAAACACCAAATCACATTCAGAGGCAGATCAATTCAGATTACTGTGGATTTCTCAGATCAGACAATAAAGGCCAGGAGAGCATGGAATGATATTTTTCAAATTTTGAAAGAAAATAATTTTCAGCCAAAAATAATATACCCTATAAAACTCAGAGTTAAATGTGATAGAGAAATTAAATACTTCAATGATAAATTCAAGCTAGCAAGATACATGAACAAAAAGCCTGCACTACAGAAAATTCTCAAAGACATACTTCACTCAGAAGAATAAGCAATCAACTTCCAAAACCATTAAACAAAAGAAAGTCAATAAGCACAAATCACAATAAAAGATATCTAAGATGGTGTAAAATACAGCAATATTCACAATGTCAGGGTCTCAGATTTCCATATCTATTCTAACTCTGAATGTGAATGGACTCAAAGCCCCAATCAAAAGACACAGATTGGCTTACTGGACCAAAAAACCAAAATCCAATATTATGCTGCCTACAGGAGACGCATCTCACAATCAAAAATAAACACAGACTGAAGGTAAAAGTTGCAAAACGTCTACCAGGCTTGTGGCCTGAAAATGCAAGCTGGAGTTGTGATCCTAATACTCGATAAAGTTAATTTTGACCAAAAGTTTATTTAGACCAAAAACTAGTTAGAAAGGACAAAGAAGGCCACTATATCATAGTGAAAGGAACAAATTTATCAAGATGACATAATGAGGGGCTGGAGAGATGGCTCAGCGGTTACAGCACTTGCCTGGCGTGCATGAGTACATGAGTTCAAACCTCAGCACCACATAGACAACAAAATCTTGGAGTAACGAAAGCCACATGAAAAGCTAAATAAAAATTATTTCTCTCTCTCTCTCACTGTCCCTCTCACTTAAAAAAAAAAAAAGAAGACATAACAATAGTTAACATTTATGCTCCCAGTCACAACCCTCCCAAACGTATGGAGAAAAAGTATTCAAAGATATTAGACTTCTCATTGATCTCAACACAATAATACTGGGTACCTTAATACACCATTATCAACAATAGACAGATCATTAAAGCAAAAAACAACAAAGATTTCGCTAACCTAAACAACTTTATTAATCAACTGGACTTAAAAGACACTTACAGAATATTTCATCCCAAATCAGCTGAATTTACCTTCTTCTCAGCAGCCTATGGATCCTTCTCTGATATAGACCACATCCTAGTCCACAAAGCTAACCTTAACAAATATAAAAAAATTGATATAGTCCCATATATCCTGTCAGACCACAGTGGTATGATCTTAGCAATTAATATAGCAATAAAAACAACAGAAACTTTTCAAATACTTGGAAATTGAATAATACCCTCTTAAATGAAGAATGGTTAAAAGAGTTCATGAGAACAGAAATCAATAAATTCTTGTAAATGAGAATGATGAAACAACATATCAAAATCTCTGAGATAGTATGAAAGCATTCTTAAGAGGTAAATTTATAGTACTGAGTGCCTTGTTTTATATTCAGGAAAGAGCCCAAATAAATAGTCTTATGCTCCAACTCAAATCCCTTCAAGAAGAGGAACAATCCAATCCCAAACCTAATAGAAGACAGGAAATAAATAAAATTAGAGTTGAAATCAATGAAATTGAGAATTAAAAAACAATACAAATAATCAATAAAACAAACAGTTGGTTCCTTGAAAAAATAAATAAGATTGACAGACCTTTTGCCAACCTCACCAAAAAAAAAAAAAAAAAAAAAAAAAAAAAAAAAAAAAAAAAAAAAAAAAAAAAAAAAAAAAGAATGAAGTGAAGCAAATCAACAAAATCAATGATGAAAATGGAGATATCCCCACTGACTCAACCAAAATTCGGAAGATTATCAGAACTTATTTTGAAAAATTATACTCTGCCAAGTTTGATAATCTGGAAGAAATGGACAAATATCTTGCCACATATGACATTCCCAAATTAACACTGGAGGACATTGAAATTCTAAACCAACCAATCTCAGGGAGCGACATTGAACACCTTTCAAAGGCCTTTCAAAATCGAAAAGCCCAGGACCTGATGGATTCATGGCAGAATTCTACCAGAACTTTAGAGAAGAATTAACACCAATCCTCTATGAGCTTTTCCATGAAATAGAAAAGGTTGGAACCCTCCCAAACACTTTTTATGCAGCAAATATTACACTGATACCAAAACCCAACAAAGTCACATCATGAAAAGAAATTATGGACCAATTTCCCTGATGAGCATAGATGCAAAAATCCTTAATAAAATTCTAGCTATCCAGATCCAAACTACCTCAAAAAAATAATACATCATGATCAAGTGGGCTTCATTCCAGGAAAGAAGGACTGTTCAACATATGCAAATCAATAAATGTAATTCACCACTTAAACAGAATTAAGAATAAAAATCATATAATCATCTCAATTGATGCAGAAAAGGTCTTTGATAAATTCAGCACCCATTTATGCTCAAAACTATAGTGAAGAGAGGAATCAAAAGAAGATTCTTTAATTTTGTAAGAGTCATTTATGACAAACCCATTGCCAACATTATGCTTAATGGAGAAAAATAGAAAGCATTTCCACTGAATTCTGAAACAAGACAAGGATGTCCACTTTCATCACTCTTATTCAATGTAGGCCTTGAAATATTAGCCAGAGCTATCAGACAAGAGAAGGAAATCAAAGGAATTTGAATAGGAAAAGAGAAAGTCAAGTTGCCTCTATTTGCTGATGACATGATCCTATATGATCCTATACCTAGCAGACCCAATAAGCTCAACCAGAAGACTTCTAGAGCTTATCAATGATTTCAGCAAAGTGACTGGCTATAAGATCAACATTCATAAATCATTAGCTTTCCTATACTCCAGCAACAAGTCCACTGAAGAAGAAATCAGGAACTCTGTCTCATTTACAATCTCCTCAAAAAGAATAAAATACTTGGGCATCAATCTAACAAAGGATATAAAGGACCTCTACAACAAAAACTATAGAACATTTAAAAAAGAAATTGCAGAAGACCTGAGTAGATGGAAAAACATTCCATGTTCTTGGTTAGGCAGAATCAATATAATCAAATGGCCATTCTACCCAAAGCCCTACACAGATTCAATGCAATCTCCATCAAGATACCAATGACATTCTTCATGGATATTGAAAAAGCAATTCTCAAATTCATATGGAATGACAGAAGACCCAGAATAGCCAAAACATTACTAAACAAGAAAGAGGAAGCAGGAGGTATCACAATTCCTGACCTGAAATTATACTATAGGGCTATGGTAACAAAAACAGTGTGATATTGGTGTCAAAACAGAAATGAAGAGCAATGGAACAGAATAGAAGATACCGAGACAAACCTTCAAATCTTTAACCGTCTGATATTTGATAAAGCGGGCAAATGCATAGTGTGGAAGAAGGACAGCCTGTTCAACAAGTGGTGCTGGACAAACTGGACAACCATATGCAGACAATTGAAATTAGATCCTTACCTTTCATCCTGCACAAGAATCAAGTCAAAATGGTTCTAGGATCTGGAAATTAAACAACAACTATACAATAGCTTGAAGAGAACGTGGGATCAACACTACACAACATAGGGTTTGCACCACCTTCCTAGCACCACCTTCCTTAACAAGACTCCCACAGCTCAAGCATTAAAGCCAACAATAAATGAATGGGATGCCATTAAATTAAAAAGATTCTGCACAGCTAAAGCATTAATTAAGAGTGTCAAGAGAGAACCTACAGAATGGGAGAAAAATCTTTGCCTGCTGCACCTCAGACAGAGGGCTAATAACCAGAATATATAACGAACTCAAAAAACTGAGCAAAAAAACACAAATAATCCAATCAATAAATGGGCTGGGGAGATAAATAGAAATTTCTCAATGGAGAAAGTCCAAAAACCCCAAAAATATATGAGAAAATGCTCTGCAACACTATCAATCAGAGAAATACAAATCAAAACTTCACTGAAATTCCACCTCACTCCTATCAGAGTGGCAAAAATGAAGAATACGAACAATGACAGTTGTTGGAGGGGCTGTGGAAAAAGAGGAACACTGTCGCACCGTTGGGGGGACTGCAAACTTATACAGCCACTCTGGAAAGCAGTGTGAAGACTCCTCAAAAAACTAGGCCTGGAACCACCTTATGACCCAACTATCCCACTCCTGGTATTTTCCCAAAAGAGCTAGAATCAGCTTATTACAGAGATACAGCTTCATCAGTGTTTATAGCAGTTCAATTTACTATAGCTAAACTATAGAACCAAACAAGATACCCCTCACTGGATGAGTGGATTCAAAAATTATGGTACATATGTACAATGGTTTTCTACTCTGCTATTAGAGGGAATGATATCATGGTGTTTGCAGCCAAATTGATGGAGATGGAAAAACTTATGCTGGGTGAAATACCCCAAACTCAGAGACTCAAGGGCCAAATATTTTCTCTCATATGTGGAACTAGAATACAACCAGAAATAGACTGAAGGTTAGCTAAGCTAATAATAACCTCTACATGGATGAATTATTACATGAGCAGGGGGAGCCTTGCCTATGACACTGGGGGATGAAGGGAAGGGAACTGGGAGGGGGGAGGGAATAGGAGGGACATCAAGGCAGCTGGAAGGTGGCAGTAGGAAGGTTATTGACTTCCATGTGAAGCCCAACTAATATGGGGGTAAAGTAGGGGGAAACATGGGACTGTGAGGAACCCAAAAGGGGAAGATAATGGACTGGCATCAGCCTCGGCTTGCTCTGTCATTATGCATGTGCTCATGAATGTATGGCAATGAGTCCCTCCTATGTTGAACGAATAAAAAAGAAAAAAAATATTTTTATAAAGGGTATTGTTGAAAGAATCGCAGAATATTCTCTGTGTTTTCTTTACTTGATTTGCCTTTAGACTTAAAAATATCACTGAAGTGTGTCTTAAAAAACAGAAATATGAAGGCTGGAATATTTGGTATAGTTACTTTAGATTTTATGGGCACTTAGACTTATAATAAATCTCTCTGTCAAATTTTTCATAATTATTTCCTCATTCAATAGTAAAATTTTACCAATGTTGTTTTTGATAGCAATAGAGAGGAAAAAAATAAGAGCCAAATGGATGACTTTTAAAAGTAAATCTTTTAAACATTCGCCCATGTTGAGGTTATTATTAACTTAGCCTACTTTCGGTGTGTTTCCCATTATATTCTGGCTTCCACATACGAGAGAAAACATTTGGCCCTTGAGTCTCTGAGCCCAGTCATTATGCATGTAATCACGGTTATGTAGCAACAATCCCCTCCTAAATGTATGACTATGTTGAACGAATAAAAAAAAAATTAGAACAAGTTATACTCCATAAAAAGAAGGAAATCTTTTCATACACAGTATCAAAAGTAGAAAAAAATCAGAGATGTTAATGAAACATTTCAAAGTATGAAACTAAACCCTCAAATCATAGAAACAATCACTCTAAGTTTTTTGTTCTCTCAAAATTACACCCAAAATAAGAAGAAGCAGGGGCTGAGAACAGTTTGAAGTGACACCTCCTTCTTGAAGACTGAATATTCTTGTCTGCAGAAAACAGGTTTTGGAGCAGGGGAAAAAGATCGGTAGGTCTCTGGGTTTTCTAGGGACTAGACTAAATAGACTTCCCAACCACTTACACTCAGCTGCTTCAGGGCACAAAAACTGTCTCAGGCTTTATCGAATTGCTGGTTAATACAGGAACTAAATTAGGACTAGAATTTCAGATGCCCTTTTTTAATGACTCATTTTTCTGTCAATAAAATTTACAACAGAGCCTAATATGGTTCCTTTGTAGGACTCTGATCTGCCCTATTGAGTGAGACACAGTCGAGCTCTGCCAGGTAGGCTGCCTGTCCACTGGAGTTTTCACGGAAACGAGACTAGAGATGTAGGGCTGGCATTAATCACTCACATCAAAGTCTCACAAAGGGCATTTTCATTGACACTGTAGACTTCATTTGCGTGACAAAAAATGAAAGCAGTCTTTTTTTTCTGGTGAAAGTCATCTGTCTCCTTTGCCTTGGGGCTTCTTTTACTGACCTTGGAACCTCCTAAAAGATTCAGATATCTTATCTCTCTTCCTTTCTTGACACTAGAGAAAAACCTCTAAGATAAATTAGGATGTTAGGTTGAATGGTGAACTGAAGTCATGGAAAGAATCTGCAAAAGGTATTCATCACAAGAGAAAAATTCAAATAGTCCTTTTATAATCATTTTCAAAGGAAACAAAGGATAATTCTTACCTTATTCTGATATTTTCCCTCACTAATGTCAATCTAGTCATAAGTTCATGTATCCAGATAGACTGTAACTCACAAATATTTCAACTTTTAAAGATGGATAATGAAGGGAGAGATGCAAAGGCTTGCAGAAGAAATCCTGAATAAAAGGAATCCTGGTGATAAGGCACTACACACACACACACACACACACACACACACACACACACACCTCCTCCTTTACATGAGAAAAATGAGGCTCACAGGAAACTATAGGAGGTCAAGTGTTAGGATGAAAACTGTCATTAAGATGTAAGTAAATCATGGGTGCTGAATCCTAGCTTGGCAGTTACATTGCTTGTCCGGCATGCAGGAGTACAGGAGTTCAAACCCCAGCACCCACATACACATCTAAGTGTCAGAGCAATGAAAGCCATGTGAAAAACTAAAAAAATTGATCTCTATTCTCTCTTCTCTCTCTCTCTAACACTGTCTTTCTCTCTTAAAGAAAAAAAAAGATATAAATCATGAATGCTTTTCTAAGAGTGTTAACTTTTAAAACTTTTAATTAATTAAATTGAAAGATAATATTTTAAACCTGATTTTGTATGTTCAAGAAAATGGATAAAATACTTTTAAATATATGACACTATGCTCTTTCACACTCAAAAATTAAAAGTAAAAAAAAAGAAAAATCAAAACATTGAGATAACATTTTGCCTGAATAAAATTGGCAATGATAAAAAAGCTAATGTGCTCGTTGCCCAGGGCTTGGGAAAAACAGGCATTCTCGTGCATTGTTGATGTGAATACAAGTTTATAGAAGTTTATTGAACACATAACTTGGGCCAGTCTACAAAAGTACAGATGCATCCTACCAATTGGCCCAGCTAGTTTCCTGTTTAGAAAGTGATTCTATCAGCCTGACCCAATTACATACAACTATAATCCTAGCAGCTCAGGAGGCTGAAGCAGGAGGATCACAAGTTAAAGGCTAACCTCAGCAACTTAGTGAGACCCTAGGCAATTTAGCAAGACACTGACTCAAATTAAAATATAAAAAGGGCTGGGAATGTGACTTAATGGTTAAGGGCCCTGGTACCACGAAGGTGATTCTATCAATATACACATGCTCAGGAAAAATATATTTAAACAAAATATTAATTGAAGCACTGCTGGTAACACCAAAAAAAAAAAAAAAAAAAAAAAAAAAAAAAAAAAAAAAAAAAAAAAAAAAAAAAAAAAAAAAAAAAAAAAGAAAGAAAGAAAAGAAAAGAAAGAAACAACCTAAATAAAAATATAGCTTTCACTTATAATAAACTCTGATGAAATTTATAGCATTTAGGAAAAATAAAGCATAAGTTTAAAAATGGAAAAATATATTATGCTCAGATAACATCTAGACTCTAAAAAAGGATAACTAACAATTTAAGAGAGAAAAAAGGAAAGAAAAGCCTAGAAAAAGAAGGAACGAACAAAAGCAATTCTCTGTTTATAGTGATTTCAACAAAATGAGTAAAATGCTTACTATACGACAGATACTAAGACTTTATGGACAATTGTTCTTCCTATTTTTATAGGATTTTAGAGTGCAAAAGCATTTTCCCCGAGTTGGTGCCAAGCGATCTATATTTCAAAATTTGAGCCCATGCTGACTCATTGTCTAATGACAAGAAAGTCATTTCATCTTTTTATAATTTTCTATCTTACTCTTTGTACAATGATTAAAAAACTTATATCCCCTTTTCAAATCAAGTGTAATGCTGGACCATAGGGATATTTTTAACATGCCTCATCATTTTAAAATTGTTTCTGTAGGTGGGATCTTTCGAGAAAGAGTAGAATATTTTAACATTATTTCTCTTGATTCAAAACTTTCATTTTTTAAACCTTTTCTTTCTCTAAGTTAACATATTTTAGCTACTTTTCTTCTATTCTGAGTTTTGCTTGACAGGCTCCTGAAACAGCAAGTGTTAGGTCGTCAGTGCAGTGAGTTATTGAATCTTCCGACCCTTGCTGATCTAATCCATGTAACTGCTGTGTGCCTTTCAGTCCTCCTGAGTTACCCTGGGCATTCTGGTAGTACCACTGCATTTTCCTTTCAGCTCCCCACCAAGCCAGGTTCTCACTCAAACTATTCTTCTACTGAAGAATAGTCATTGTAGCTCCTCATATTTCTCTCTTCAGTGGTATATACTGTCCTCGTTCCCCACAGTGAATACACAGGACTCTAGTGGCGATCCTTAGTACATTTCTCTCCCACTCATACCACAAGGAGATGGGGCTGTGTAAGATATTGATTTACAAGAGGTAACCAGGTCATCAGAGAGTTCCCCAAGATGATGGAAAGGGTCTGTACTGTATTAAGCACCAATTATGTAGCTATAATAACACAACATGTAGTTGGGGAGAGGAGACAGGGACATGCGAATAGCTGATACAAAGTAGTACATAGGGGCTGAAAAGGTGGCTCAGGTGTTGTAGCTTTTGTCTGTCATGCATGAGGACCAGGGTTCAAACCCCAGCACCACATACACAATTGTCAGAGAAATAAAGGCCAGATGAAAAAAATAAGTAAAATATTTCTCTCCAAGAAGAGAAAGAAGAAAGTAGTGAATAATGATGCTAATGAATGGTATATAAAATGACACAGGAAAATATGATTGGAGAGCTATCACTTCCCCTGAGGAAAGCTTAGAAGACTTCTTGGACAGTTTCAATAGTATTTCAAGAGTAAGCAGGATTTCAGCAGTTGGAGTGAAGGGACAGACACACTGATGTCAGAAAACACATAAACCAACGAATAAAAGGAGTAGCCAAGTGAATAATGGGTTTGGGAAGCAGGTGTTTGGGATTTGCAGGTCACAGGCATGCCACATTCAGAGACCTCCCCTTGCTGAAAATGACCATCCCACAGCCTTCTGCTAAGGAGAGAAGCCCCAGTCCAGTCGTTCCCCCTCCCTAGCTGAGGGATGTGGGAAATGATCCAAAACCAACCCAACCAGTTACGACTAGGTGTCCTGGCATGACAACCTCTGCCGGAGAGGTAAGATAATCGAGCTGAATTTCTACAGCAGTTACCTTTGACTTTTGAAGACCGATGATGCAAGGGCAAACTGAAGCAGGGATGACATGGCAGGATGTGACTCATTATCCATACTCCTTATATCTTGAGTCTTCTTTGAACTCACAAGAGGCCAATGACCCCAAATATTCCCATCTGGGATGGGTAAGTTTCAAGTTACTGGGCAAAGCCCTGGACATATATTACTTCCAACGATTCCATATGAGGACAGCGGGTACTGTATGTCATGTACATTTTTCCCCCATCCCAAGTCTTTAAGGGCTAATGTTTAAAAAAAAACCAACCATTTTTCAGAATGAATAGATGATATGATAGCATATGGGGTTGCCTGAGTATCCTGCTAGCTTGAGTAACAATAACAAAAAGGACTAACATGTTTTTTCTACCCAAGACATCGAGCAGTGGAGAGAAAAAACTCCTCACATTGGGTGGAGAGTGTGACCTCACAAGGTCAGCAGGTGCAGGAAGGTCCAGCAGCCTAGTCATCTGTTCTGTGTCCACACATATATGGTGGTGTCACATGCTTGGGTTGAGAGAGAACATTGCATGGAACTCAGTTTTTTTCTTTGTGAGGAAAGAGCAAGAGACAGCAATACGTTACATCGATGAGACCTTTTAAAAGTCAATTGTCATTTGAAATCCTCTAAAACAAAAGAGCAACAAAGAAATAACAGCAGCTGTACCTGAAGCGCACACCTCAGCAAGCTACTTACTAATCACCCAGGCACTGACTGTCCCCCAGCCAGTCCTGTGACACTGAGAGTAGGCACCGGGAGTCCTGGCTGCCCAGAGATGCCGGCAAGACCCCTCCACAGCCGGTCTGGGAAGAAAGAGGACTAGAATTGAAGCCAGGGATGGGTGGTTTCACAATGATGGCCAAGGGTGACAAGATCCCAGTCTTAGTGAACACATTCCAGGCCCGCAGAGGACCATCTTTCCTTCCTGAGCTCAATGGGAATCTCCAAGACCCTCACATCATTTCAGGCTTCTTTGGTTCCCATACCCCTGAAGTGTAGCAAAGCTAACTTTTTGGACCATTTTCAGAACAAGATCTTTATCTCCCTGGATCTGCTCTATCTTCAAAACCTCCTTCCCTGTCTGGTTTCAATTACCAACAATTATCTGTCCAAGCATCACTTCATTACCGTATTTCCTTTCTTAGAATTGTGCAGTTACTCTTATTAAAACATCCCAAATCCAAAGAAAAACTAAGACCCAACTCTGAGAACAAGGCTTTCTTGCCTTCCAGCTACTAGATTTCCCAACTTCCCACATTTTATTTATATTTTTCACCTCGGACTGTCATATTGCATAATATTTTTTTAAATGTTCATTTGCCACTCTGTTGCTTTAGAGAGTGTGGTGGTCCTGTCTCTGCTACCTTAACACATGTGCTATATTTTCCATTTGAACCCATTTGCCCTGCTCCATGTCCGACCATGTCTTTAGAAATCTTCAGCATGATGGCTGTCACTCAGATCTACCCACGCAGTAATGAGTTTTTACAAACGGAAAATAATTTTCCTTTTTTCCTCTCAATTCCTGAGACTTTCCATCATAAATTGAGAGGATGATGATTATGCTAATAGCCTCATTATTATTTTAATCACATAAATAAAATAATAAAAATAATACAATAGTGTGGTGGACCAGCAGTTATGGTGCTTGCCTGTCATGCACAAGGACACAGGTTCAAATGCCAGCACCACAAACACAACGAAGTGTTGGAGTGATGAAAGCCACATGAAAAACTAAATAAAATTGATTCTCTCTTTCTCTCACTCTCTCTCACCATCCCTCTCTCTTTAAAAAAAATAATAAAACAATAGTAACACTTACCTTTGGGCAGAAGTTTACAATATGTACAGCATTTTTCACAAGGCTTTGCACACATTAAATGAAAGCAGGCTGTTGATGGATAAACTGAGTTTTCATTTTATGATTTTAGAAAATAATTTCCCCATGAGTTCTGTTTCCTACTTCACAAACTGAGATGACTAATAATTTGCCATTCCCTGCTTTCTACTTGGAGAGTTCCAATAATTAATGATGGATTACAATGAATTATAAAAGGGTTCATTTTACATTCCACAGGCATTAAAACCTATTACTATGGGGGGAAGACTCTATGAAAATTATATTGTGGCATTACCATGAAATGTTAGCTCTATTTTCATATTTGAGAAGTGATAATATTCTGGGTAGTGCTTTTCGTAAACTGATTTCTTCCTCTTAATTCTGCAAAATACTTAATATTGAACACTAAAAGATGATACTTTTGGAAAATAGAACAACCTTGCAGAGCTGCCAATATCACTAGTCCTGGCATTTTTACATTACTCTGCCCTTTTCTGCTTTACGCTTTTTCAGAAACAACCTTTTTTAAATTTTATTTTAAGGGCAATGTAACTAGACCCAAGTATATTTAAATAAAACCATAGTGGGTACTTACCGTGATTTGGGAAAAGTGATTGAACGTAGTAGAGGAAAAGGTAGCTAGCATGAGTTAAGCGTAGACTTAGTGTCTGACATGATGCCAAGTGTTTATAAGTATTTTATTTATAACTATTTGTTTTATTTATATTTATTTTGAAAATTTAGAAAGAATGGTATAATGGAGTGAAGGGACAGACACACTGATGTCTGTCTTCCAAGTACCCTTCACCTGTGTTCACTGGTCGTTAATTTTGGCCTCATTTATACTCTCTCTCTTTTAAAGTCAGTTATAGGTATCACAATTCTTCACCTGTAAATATTTCAACAAGCACATTCCCAAACAAGGATGCTCTTCCACAAAATCTCCATCCCATTATGGCTGGTGATGCTAAGTTGGATCACTTGGATAAGATGGTATCCGCCTATTTTCTCAATTGTAAAGATACATTTTCCCCTTAAAGCCAAAGGTAACACAGGGTTGCTACTTTTTCTTCAACAATATTTTAGCTATTTTAACATCTATTGGTGACCCTGAATAGACTACTATATTGGTAGTTACAAAAACATTATTCCTATTTTACTGATGAGGAATCTTGGGCTGTAAATTTTACCTACCTCTTTTAGCATGTGGCCAAGCCAGGCATGGGACCTGTTAGCGTCTCAGATTCCTGATCAGCAACCATTTGGGGTCTTGCCGTTCCTTTAGGATCATGATTAAGTTGACCCCTATTCCTACATCACAATCCGTTATTCCCTTAAGGTTGCTGTGGTTCCTCCAGGTTTATGTTCTCATGGCTCCTTCAGGTTCCACCTTCTGGGTCTAATGAATCACGTTTCCCACTCTGCACTAACTCAAAGCTGAGCTCACACTGTTTCCTTGAATTCCACACATCTAGGAGATTGGGTGGATAGCTTGTAGATCTGTTGGAGGAAAGTGAAGGTTTATTTTGCCTCTTTATCAAAATTTTGTAATTAAATGTTAACTATATGTATTGTATTGTATTCCCCTCATGTTCCCAGCCTCATTCATACCAACTTCTTTATATTCGTCTTCTTATGAGCGAAAAGATTAACTTTCTTGCATATTTTGTTGCATTTCATATTTACAGTGAGTGATTTGGGGCTATTTGTGGAGTTATTCCACAGAGGTGAAAACGCCTCTTGCATGTATAAAGAGAACAAAAGAGGACAAGCTATTTATAGACTTAAGAGTAAATATAGATATTTGAGAAATAGTATTATGTTAAATGAATTGTTTTTTCTGCCCTTGAAAGAATCAAGATAGGTTCTTTTAACAAGCAATATCCCCAAACTAGACCTAAACCTAAATTAATATAAGTGAAAAGAAAACTACTAAAGATGATAGGAGAATTGGTCAATAGGTACCTTAACTTTATAAACATTTTAAGAGTAGTTTATAGAATTAGTTTTTTTTTCTTTAGCAGATTTCTCCTTTATCAGAAAGACTATATTTCAAAGGAATAGACTACATCTCTACAAGTTTCAACATTTGCAGGCACATCTAAGGAATGTTTATGGATAATAATATCAAGTATTTTACTCAAATGATATGACCAAATGTTCCCCCAAACTTGAGCTGTCCCCAGCATAAACCAATGTTCCCAAAGCAGAGGCTTTGGGAACACTAGGTTTTTCTTTCTATGCTATTCAGCTTAGGGCATCAGACTAGGGGCATCCAGCTCATTTCACACACGACCTTCAACTGCTCTGAAACAGAAGAGGCTACTCTTCCAGCTTGTCACAGGAGAGCAAACAGGACTTGTGAAAAGGATCTAGGTCCCTGCTTCTGTCTGCATAGCCCCAAAAGATGCCATTTTGAGATGAGCCCCTGGATACCTACTGACACTTCAGGCCTCCTGCAGGACTTCCTTCTATTTTTTCCAGCCCCTGACTGTTGCTACCATTGAAAGTATTTGTTTCCCTGTGAGCGGGCTGGTGTCAGGGGTAGTGCACATTTCCCCACTGCTGTGCCTCTCTGCTAACAAAACGTCTCAAGGGATGTGACTCCAGCAGGGAGTGGAAATAAGAGAAATTTAAGGTGTTGATCTTCTAAGGATCCTCCCTCTCCTACCAGGATCAAGATAAACTGTTCTCCCTCATGCCCCTCCTCTTTGTTGGAATCTCTCAGGGATAGACTCACCCTTCTTAATCAGCCTCTGGCTCTCAGAAACTTTGTGGACTTTAAAGAAATAGCAGAAAGGGAGTAGTGACCTAGTCTACTTTCAGCCACAGTGATGGCTTTGGGAAATCGAGAGGACGATGTCAGGAAGCGTTGGAAGGTTTTTCAAAGGGAATTTCCAAAAAGTAAGTAACAATAGATAGAGTTGGCAAAGAGCTAGAGATTTTCTGGTTTGATGTTGGTAACAAAATTTAAGGGAAGCCAGTTTTTGTTCTCATGAAGGGTTGTATTTTCTTTAATATCATTCCATAAGAAGGAAACAAAACCAATTATAAATATTTTTTTTAAAAAGACAAAGGAAAACATTACCCTGATAAAAGATCTAATTGTTAAGATATATTTCATTATCAAATTATAATTGCTTTGAAATAATAAAATTCACAATTTTGTAATGCTTGAGATAAACTAGGTAATACTTGGATCACTCCTGTTTTACAGATAAGAAAACAAACGGAAAAAAAAGGAGTAATTTTCCTAAGTTCCCAAATTTACATAATTAGAAAGTTGTGGAACTATCAACCTATATAGCCTACTCAAGATCAATACAGGGAAGTTCCAAAGCAATGGTGTGGCTTCACGGGGGGGAGGGGTCTAGAGTTACACAGTTTTAATATCCTATCTATGAGTCTATCAGATCCTCCAAAATAAACTTCTGATCAATTTCATCCCTACCACTTCTAAGGGAACAATCAAAAAAAAAATTGAAAAAGTACCAGCCAAGGAAAGTAATGGAGTCTTATTAGTTTTGGGAAGAAGTAAAGGGAGTGCTTTGAGGTAAGCACAAAGTATGCTCTGAGTTCTGAGAACTGAGGGAGCCACAGTCACAGATGACAAGAGGAGAGTCACCCTGAAACTCGTTATGTGCACAGACATTTGAGTACTGACGTCATCGCAGTAAAAATGTTCTCACGTTACAATGAACATATTTGATCAAAAGGAATTCACAAACAGCAAGGGAAAGGGAGAGAGATCATTGTGAACCTGTTCGATGGTGCAAATGCTCACTTCGAGGAGGTTCTATTATGACTGAGGAAGGAAGAGAATAGTTTAGCTATGGAAAACAAAACTGCCTCTGTCCCCCTAGAGGGAAGGACCTGTAGCGCTCCTTGCAACACTGCAGGTTGCCAAGTCTGGCCTTATAATCACAGCACTGATGTGGAAATGCATGCAGGGATCTTAATTGCCTCCAGATCCCTGCTTCATTTAAGCTTTCTAGGGTAAGAAAACACCAGCAACACTTTCCAATCAAACTGGCAAATATTTTATCTTTCTGTTGCTCAAAGGCAACAGTTTGTCTTTGAAATTTCAGCTGGATCAGTGTTCAGAAATGGGACGTAGAGAATCAAGGCTCTTCACCTTGCATTAATTATTCTGCTTGCCAGAAATAATACTGCACTCTCCAGGGGGCCTAGTACAGATAAATTAGCCACTGTCTATAAAGGGTAATAAAGATTAAAATGATGCAATGTACAATTGTCATGAATAATAAACACATTAGCTATACCAGGTTACTTGGAATATACATAATAAAGCTCACTGACTAGATCTCAGATGATGGTTCACTTCTAAAGGAATTTTAAAAAACCTTTTGAAAAATGGTCTACTAGCTTTAAGTAGAGTTTTAAAATAATTTTAATATATTACACTATGAATTATTTATTTAGCTTGTTTTACAAAGTTCTCCTTACTTCCAGAGGCATTCTGAGTATTTCACAAAAGACTTTCAAGCAAGATTAGATTTTTTTTTCAGTCTGGATGGTAATGGCCCATTTTTCCTGAAACAATTTTCAAATGGTTGAGAAAAAATAAGTAAACTTGATTTACAGAGCTCTGCCCACTCATCAGGCCCCCTAAATCTTCCTGTTGCTGCCATCGACACCATTGGCCAGTGTGGTCCCTGGGTGTGCTTCTCCCAGCGGAGCTGAGCAGTCACTGGCCCCTCCACTTACCTGCTTAACCCACTCCAGTTCGAATACCTGGATCCATGAAGAGTCTTATTAATTATGTTTTCATAGTTATTCGACCCATGAAATCAATCTATGCTAATGACTTTTAGAGCTGTGATACCTAGGTAGCATCTTGACATCTACCTGGAACCTTCTAACACATGATGTCTGCACTGAGAATCAGTGTGCATGACAGATTTTGGACACTGTAACTGCCTTCTTAGTCTTCACATTTTGTGGCCCTCACAGTTCTCACCAGCCAGGACATCTCTGTGCTCACCCTCCTTTTGGGCTTCTTCAGCTCTTTATTTATTGTGCAAACTGTAAATCTCCTGTGACATGTCCCTTGGCATTATCTCTGGATGAGCTTCTTTACTTGGACAAATTTTAGACCAATCTGCTCTTTGTGGATGCAAGTTGGGAATTCTATCATTTTGAAAGACAGCCACAAAGGAGAAAATAAATGGGAAAAGAGACTCGGGCAACTCATTGATGAACAAAATCTTAAACAAAATTTTCACATGTGCGTGTGATTTCTACCACAGTGAGTTGTATGTTGTGCTTATCTCTGGCGCAATAAAGTCTATTAAAATTGGATACACCCTCAAAACTATTCCCAGTGCCAGGGCAGTATGGCAGGGCAAGATTCCTTGTGGAGGAAGAGACAGGAAAGCTGGGAATTTGCCCTGAGACACTGCTGCTGGACATCTGCAAATACAGGGCTGAGACTGGAAAATAAGGCCATCAATGACCTCTGTGACATTCAGGGAGAAGCAAGAGTTCCCAAAGAGGCCTTTAGCTGGAAGGATGATCCAGGGAGGATATTTCCTCACCCTGGGTGTTAAATGAGACTTAGAGCAGAAATTCTTAACCTGGACTCTGTGGAACCTCTGGGGGGTTCACGAGCACGGTTCAAAGGGAGAAGTCTGCGTTTGGATGCAGAATCTCATAAGATATGTGTGAGCATGCGTGTGCACACGTATGTATGTACTTGTATTAAGTAAGAATATTTTGGAAATAAGATTCTTAAACATTATCAGAGTCTCAAAAGATGGCTCATAACCAACAATGTATAAAATGGAATGAAATGATACACTTAAAGCGATCCAAAGAGAGACATGTTGAATTACTACATAGAGATATTATACCTAGGCATTAGGTATGGTAAATGATGGCCAAGGTAAATTAAAGACACTGTTATTTTTTCGTTTTCTTTCTTTTTTTAAAGAGAGAAATAATTTTATTTAGTTATGGCTTTCATTGCTCCAATACTTCATTGTATATGTGATGCCAGGATTTGAACCCACGTCCTCGCACATGCCAGGCAAGTGCTATAACTGCTGAGCCACCGCTCCAGCCCCTATCATATTATTCTTATTATTTATCCTTCCTTTTCTTATGCACAACCTCAGTGAAAGTAAGGTGCCTCATGAAAGACAGACTGTAGGCAAGAGAATAAACAGTGTGTTGGGTTCTCAGGGAGTCATGTAACTCTTCGGAGACTATTTTTTCTAAAGCAAGCATGAGGTCTGATGATAATTGAAATGATCTTTCAACATTCTATGGTGAATATATATTCAAAAGTCAATACAAATTAAAGTTGTAAAAGCAACGAAACACAAGGAGGAACTGCTGCTGCATTCTTCTAAAACCATCCCCAAAATGAAGACATTTTGATATCTAAAAGCACTTTAGAGGGGAGAGGGAGGGAGCATAGGGAGGGATCTAGCAAGACAATCAACGATGTAGCATACTCTACCTGCCTGACAAATTCAAATAATACTTATACAATCATTTAATTCCGGAAAATTCACAACCTAAACATTTATATCACTTGTAGGGGCAAAATGTAGAAGAATCAAGAGAATGGAGTGTGGGTAATGTGAGGGTAATTCTGGTTTAGGAACAAATGCATATCATATTGTTACTTTATTTGCATTTATGATTGTCCAATAACTCAACTCATTAATAATATTTTTTATCCAAAAAGCACTTTAGAGGGGCTGGAGCAGTGGTGGCTCATTGGTAGAGCACTTGCCTGTTATATGCAAGGATGTGGGTTAAAACCCAATAGCACGTACACAACTAACTGTCAGAGAAGCTAATAGATGGAAAATACATAAAATTGATTCTTTTTCTCTCTCTCTCTGTCTTTTTTAAAAATAAACACTTTAAAATATTTAGATATTTTGGGCTCAAACCATTAATTGCTTGTGATTTGGTAACAGGCATTGGAAAGAGAATCAAAGCTAGCAGGATTGCTATTTGTTTATAACTAAAATATCTGCAGTGATCCTTAAACTTTAGCTAGTATCGGGCTGACTTGGAGGGCTTGTTAAAGCATAGATTACTAGGTCCATCACCCACCCCTATCTCTTGTTCAACTTAGTAGATCCTGAGACCTTTCATCTCTATCAAGGCTCCAGCCAAGCCTGATGCTACTGGACAAGACCCCCTGTGCACTGCATCTGTCGTTAAGAGGGCTGTCTGGGTCTCATGTCACAGAAGAAAGAGCTGGGATAGGCAGACCAGAAACTTAGGTCCCTCTAAGGTCAGGTTTCTGTGCAGCAGGGATGAGAGACCACAGACCCACGTTGGGCCCCATTAAGGTTGGACCAGCTCCTGTGTATCCCAGCAAATTGGCAATGAGTCAGCTTCTGCCTAGTGCCCAGACCCTCTCCCAAAAAGGCACAGTATCATTTTGGACCAAAGGACACATGAAGAGCTCAGGGACACTGAGGGCTTTACCCAGGATTGCGTTGGGGTTAACTTCCTTAAGCTTGTATGACTCACACAAACCCCTAGACAGCAGCTACTCACTGGAAACCCTCTCTCGGGACCTCTGCTTGCTTTCGTTCTTTCTTTCTTTCTATTACTCGAATAAATTATGTTACTTTGCTCTCAGGAGCCTTTGAGTATATGGATTTCAGTCTTCAAATTTTCAAGACAAAGAACCCACCCAACCCCATGTTCTGCACTAGACAGGGGATATCCTATTTGACTGTCATAAAAGAGGCTCAGATCCGTTTTGTCCTTTTATCTCTAAAAGCAGAAGAATGATTACAGAGATTTAAAAAAAAAAAAAAAAAACCTAGCTCCCTACATCCAAGTATAGACCTTTCCTGATAACTCAGTAGTGTCATTGACTTATTCTTACCTCTGGGTGGCAGCAGCTCTAATCTCTTCCATTTCCCCAAAGAGGAGAAAAGGGAGCCCTGCATGCTTAACAGAAGGGAAAAAAAAAAAAAAAAAGGAAACCAGAGAGAGGAAGCTAATAGCAGAGAGCCTTGCTTCTTGATCAGGCAAAGACAGAGGCCAATGTTGCATGTCACAGCTTCGGAGGCATGTAATGAGCGGTGCCTAGGGAACAGTGAGGGACACGCAGCGCGTGATTGGTATCTTAATACTCATTACAACTCACTCAAAATAAACTAGGATTTTTTGGTTGTTTTCCTGGACTTACACCTGGTATTTTCTCAATACCTGTTGCTCAGTTCCGCATAAGATGCTACTGCTTCTGTGGAAGAGCCCTGGGCACAGCAGCAAGTCTGGCAGACTGAAGGACTAGCTGAGCTTTGCATCTGTCCTGTGCTTGCTGTGTGTCCTTTCTGACCTATTTCTTTTACTGCAAGGTGGGAACTACCTCGAGTGACACGAGTCTTTGAGGACAATTTGCAGTTTCGTTTGTTCCAGTTCTCTCCATGCAGATCTTCATTCGTCTTTGACCCATATCCAAGGGTCTCAGCACAGAGCAGAACAACTTAAAAGAGACTTAACCTCAAATCTGTCAATCTTTTAACATTATTTGAACTCTGTTTTCCTTCATGTTCTGAAATAAAAACCATCTTAGACATTCTCTGGAAAGTTTTAATAGAAAACCTTAGAAATTTTTAATTGAAAAGTATGGCTTTATCAACTCCCCAATTATCCAGTCAGTATTTGTTGAGCCTCTGATGTCTAAATCGTCATGACAGACCCCGTAACACAGGTGTTCCCTGGCTAACAGCACCAGCAGCAGCTGGGAACTTGCTAGAAATGTAAATTCTTGGATCCTAATGCAAAGCTACTGAATCAGAAGCTTCAGGGTGAGGTTCACAAATTTGTGCTATAGCAAGCCTTCTGATGCTTGTGAACATTGGAGCACCAACACTGTAGGAGATTCTAGAACATTAAACCGTGGATACCATGGAGATCAGACAAGAGTTCAAGTAGTTCCCACACCAGGCAGTCGGCAGCAGCTTTGAGCGTAATGGAGCTTGGGAGTTTCACAGAGGGTCAGGGAACTTGGAGTTGAGTTATGAAAACAGAGTTCACGGAGGGAGCCTTAGAACAGGGACTAAAGGATTTAACACAGAGAGATGAAGAAAATGAAACAAGCTGTAGGAACAGCCTGTGCAAAGCTAAAGGCAGGGAAATTCATGACTAAGTCAAAGGAGCTCTGGACGATGATCCAGGAGGATCAGAAGGGGGCCACGAGATAGCGAAGTTGGAACTCTGAACAGGAAGCTGTTTGTATTCATTTGAGAGGGAAAGTGACTCAGGTTTAACTGCGATTTAGAAAAATAATTTTGCCCCAATGTGAGGGATTTGATACACATGAATTTAGAGGCAGATGGCGATGTGCTATAGTCCCTTCTATGAGTGACTGTGAGTTCTAATATAAAATTCCCAAGATTTTTGGAAAGCTGCTGCTTTACACAGGCTTCCATTTTTAGTTTAAATAAGAAACACCATAAGTCTCATTGCACTCTATGCAGACCCTGTCTTGTCACATATCTCAAAATTACTTGCTAGAATTAATGCATGCTTATTCAACTGTTTTCCCATGTAATAGAATTATGATAAGATGCCATTTCTCTTCCCAAACTTTTGTGTTAAGCAAAAATCTGCTTACCAGTCAGTGGTCTTGTGCTTATGAGTCATCTTAACTTCCTTTTTTCTGGTAAGATGACCCAGCCTTCCCTGTTCATCATCCCATCTGGTTTATTTACCGTTCTCTTCCCGAAATGGATCCAGCTGGGAATTTCCCCTCTACAGCATATGTGCCTCACATCACTGACGGGACTCCCCATAATCTATTTGTGCTTTGCTAAATACTGACTTACCCCTACCTCCAAAGTCTACTTTCAGATGGGAGATATCTACATGACCTGATGAGATCAATCAGTTCAGTGGAACTTGAAGGGTCAGCAGGACTCAATAGGCACAGAAAAGGGAACGCAGTTATTCACTCCCTTGTCAACAAATTGGCAATTGTGTTTGTTTGAGTTTGGTTTTCTAGATTATTGCTTTTGTTTGTTTATTTTGGAACTGGGGATTGAACCCAGGGCTGCTTTACCATTGAGCTACATCCCCAGCTCTTTTTATTTTTTTTATTTTGAGAAAGGGTTGCTTAGGGCCTCACTAAATCGCTAAAGATGACCTCAGATATGCAATCCTCCTGCCTCAGCCTCCTGAGCCCCTGGGATTATAGGTGTGCCTCATCATGGCTGGCCTGTTTTTTTGTTTTTTTGCCTTTTTTTTAACCTGATGTCTTGCGAATGGGAGTGTTCAGCATGTAGGTGATGATGTTCTTGTCTTTACATCCTAACTAAACGACTGTTTGATCTTTGGCTTCTCATTTTCTCATTTCACTCATCCTCAAGATGAGGATAATGATATCTACTTCTTGTAGCAAGATATGATTAGCACAAAATTATTATTATCATTTCAAATTACAAGCAATTTGAAGCCCATCAGTTTGAGAAGTATCAATCTTGATCATTAAATTAGTGAATATGGATATCATTAGCTATTATAATTCAATGATGTATATTTTATTCCAGGTATTCAAAGGGAGAATAAGGTATAGTTTATTCAATAAACACAAAAGAGGAAGATATTAACTCCAGATATGGATTGAAATACAGAGTTCTTAAACAGAAAGATACACTACTTCAGTATATATGCTTCAAATAAAAAGAATATAAAATTGTGCATGGAGTAGATGTTAGGATATATCTTTGTAAAATGTATGAGAGGAATAATTTGGTTCTAAAGATAAATTTAAAAGTTGCTTTCAAGTTAAATTTTACTCTTGAGTCAGAAGAATTTAGTCAATATTTTGGGCTGCAGGGACAACTATTTCATCCCATATTGAAGAATTTACAGCATATAACTTTGATTCAGATTAAAAAAGAGAAGGAAGCTACTAAGATTCACATATCACATGAATGGAATCTCATATAAAAATTAAAATTGAGTACCATTCATTAGGATTCAGTTGGGGTTGATGAGACATGGGAGATCCGTGAGGATGGAACAGAGACCTAAAAGAACTCCAGAATGGGGACAGCAATGAATGTGCATGAAGTCCAAGTCTATGGAAGTGATCGAGATGGGATCTTAGGACTACATGCTGATAGGTAATAGCGTGAGTGTGAACACTAATAAATTCCAACACAGTGTACATTCAGTGGCTAGCACAACTTGCGACACCCGGTGGAACAGGCAATGGATGAGAATCACAGAGAAGTGCTCACTGTGAACTTGAATATGAGAAACAGAATCACAAGGGACTCTAACGTATAAAACCACAAATCAGCCCATAATGGATCATAGCAGGCGTATCAAAGTTACCTTAAAGATCTAGAGTGATTCCCAGATTCTGCAGACTAGAGAACAACTTGATAGGAATAAATATCAGGCTCTGTTAGAAGCTGGGGTACCTGTTATGGAATCAGAGGAAACCAATATGGCTCTAGGACTAACATTAAAAAGATAAGACTGGCACCAGGCATGGTGGCACATGCCTATAATCCCAGAGTTTTGGGAGGCTGAGGCAAGAGGATCACCAGTTCAAAGACAGCCTCAGCAACAAGACTCTGTCTCAAAATAAAATATAAAAAGGGCTAGGTTTGCAGCTCAGTGACTAAACAGCCCTAAATTCACTCCCCAGAACAAAAAAAAAAAAGCCACCAAGAATGGGGCTAGAGCATGAACTTATAGGGTCACAATACATCTTGTTGTATAGTATTCACCAGAATCATCAGTTGTGAGAAGCAAGGATGGCAAAGACTTATAGCTAGACTGATCCTGGGTTAGGGTTTAGCTGGCAAGTGAAGTGAGAGGTCAGACAGGCAAGAAGAGTAAAAAAAGTGGCTAAAGTGATCTGTCATAGGTTCCAAACTGCATGAAAAAGGATTAAGGGTAGAAAGTGTTTGATGGACAGAAAGAGAGAGGCATTGTGGAGGGACCGAAGCAGTTGAGACTGATTAACACAAGCTGTGGACCTCATAGAACATGATCATAGGGAATGCAGGGCACTGGGAGCAGAGAATGGTCTTGTTGAATGTGAGATCAATTTCCAGATGCCAGGGTGGCAAAGGTGTAGGTGAACGGGAAAGTGAACCAGGGTAGAGGTGGGGTCGGGAGAAGAATCAGACTGCAAGTCAGGTGCTTTTAGAGCATGATAGATACAGATCTAGGAATTTGGTGACAAGAAGAGCTGGTGATTTGGGGGGAATCACAAATCATAAAAGACAGAGATTTTTACTTGAGAGAGGAGGACTCACAGGCCTGGACGTGGCTTTGAGAGTGTGGAACACAGTGGGTCAGGTTATTGCTTCTGCAGATTGGGCTACCTGTATGTGGGAGAAGCATTATCCTCAGAACGAGCCAAGCATCAGCTAAGGCAAGAATGTGAAAGGGATGTTCAGTGAAGTAACCAGGGGCTCTAGGAATTATGAATACAGGATGCGAAAGGACAAAAAACAGAAGTTGGGGGTGAAATGTCAGATACTAGGAAGAAAAGCAAAGAAATGTTTGGAAATGGAAGGATGAGGGAAGACAGAGAAAGAGTTATGTTTTGGATAGTGATAAAAGTGGGAGGGACAGGAGGCTTTTGTTCCATCAGTCCTCAGGGAATAGGAAGAGTCTTCCTGGGGAGCAATGGATAAAGCTTCCATGGAATGAATGAATTATGACCAGCACGAGTGGCACTTTCTGGAGAATTAGGGATGCTGAGATAGATTTGTCAGGAGAAAAGAGGTATGTATGAAAATGATTTAAACAAAAAAAGAGGTTGAATTGGGGCAAGATACTTAACCTTCCTTACAACCCGTCCTTGAATAACCCTCTGCTCAAAGGCATGCTATTTAAACTCCTCTGTAGCCCCCTCTTCATTCCCTCCTGGGTTTCCTTCAACTCAGAACATTTCCTTACTCTGAGCAACTTGCCTGAGAAAGAATACAGAACAAAGCACAATGCAAGCAAAGGGAGTATAGGAATTTCACAATATGTCCATAGTCCTGTAAATATTTTAAAGTTCAGCTACCAGAGGGTGATGCTTTGAATCCAGGGGGAAAATCCAGAATGTTGTTACAATACCCAGTAAAATTACAAAGCAGCACCTCTTCTTGCATCCTGCTTTGCATTCTTCCAAAAAGATACTGGATCCCCTGGCACACGCTGTTGTTCCTCTCACCTCCTGGCTTAAAACAGTATCTTGCAAACAGCTGACATTCTGAGAACAGATAAGAGGATTCTGGTCTTGTCCAAGTGCAGCCTGCTCAGTCTCAGCTCTTATCTATTCAGATTCCCTTGGCTTCATTAACTATTAAATGCTAACCTTTTCTATTTAACAAGAGGAGACTAATTTTCCGCAGCCTGATGAGAAAGACGTGGAGGGCTATTCAAGGCCATGTCTTTCACATTTTTGCCTACTGGAAGATAAAAAGAAAAAAAAAAAGAAAGAGAGAAACAAAGAAGAAAAAAAAAGACCACTGAACATTTCTCAGCCCTGTCACAACTATATTTGTCCTTCTGTTAACCTGGAACTGCTTGGCTGATTTGATATTCCTTGTGTCTACAAACCGTGTCTGCTGTGGTTGTGGAAAATATTGGAAACAGACCTTGTAGTGACTCGAGTCACGCACTGTGGATAAAGTCCCCCAAGGAACAGGCTTGCTTGCCTTGGGAGCATGCACTGGGCTTTCTGAGCCATAGCTCAGACCTTTGTCCTTGGCATTTCACTTCCTTTTAGTTGGGTATTTTCTCCTCTGAAGTCTTTGCACGTTGAGTGGTTAAGTCAAGCTGAGTCTGGCTGTGGAAAGTTTACAATTCCTAAAGCAAAAAGAGGTGAAATTGTCTTGAGAGTTAGTCTTTTGAAGGAAGTATTTCTTTACTTTCCAATATTCTAGTTATTTTTTTTCCCCAAATTGTCTTGAGGACCAGGGTTCACCTAAATAAGAGAGCACATTAGTAATTTGTTGCCTCTTTGAACTGATCTTTTAAAAATATTTGAGAGAGTCACACTTCTATAGGTTCACGCACAGAGGGAGAGACTGGGGGCTTTGCTAAACTGTTCCAAGTAGTTCATTCCGGGTCTGAGAGATGCCTCACACTCACACGGCAAACACGTGCCTGCACTTACCTGAGCACAGCCTCAGAATCAGGCAGGACCTTCCTCCCTGTAACCCGAGCATCCACCTTGGACGTCTCTGCTCTTATCCCATGGGTTTTATGAAATCCTTCCAACCACCTTTCTTTAGAGGAATTCTGGTAAATGTGATTTCTTCTGCTTACTATATTCCCATTGATGTCTTTGCAGCCAGTGATATTCAGCTCGCCTCATAGATGGATGCCCAAGGGTGCTTACCTTTGAATTCAGCTCAGCTAACACCGAAGGGGTGAGTGTGTGTGTAGCAGATCTTGGCAATTGTTTTAGTCCATTTTTTCACTGCTGTAACTAAAAGACCTGAGAACAGTTTTAGAGGAGGAAGAAGTTTTTTTGGGGATTCACAGTTTCAGAGGTCTCAGTCCATAGACAGCAGGCTCCATTCCTCAGGGCTTAAGGTGAGGCAAAACATCACAGTGGAAGAATGTGGGAGAAGGAAGCAGCTCAAGGCATCACTTCAGGAAGCAGAGGGAGACACTCCACTAGCCAAACACAAACTACACTCCCCAGAGGCACAGCCAACCACCCACCTCCTCCAGCCACACGCTACCTGCCTTCAGCTACAATTCACTGATTGGGTTAAGCTGTCATAACTCAATCATGCACCTCTAAACCTTTTGGCATTGTCTCCCATATAAGCTTTTGGGGGACACCTCACATCCAAACTGTGAGAGCAATATTTAAATTTTCTTTTTCATTTAATTTTTAATGGTTAACTCCAGTTTGAATAATTCTGATAAATTTACAAGACAATTGACCAATAGGAAAGTTTTTGAAATAATGTTTTGGTTTTTTTTTTTTTTTGTATCAGCAAAACACTGGTCAAAATTTCTGTGATATTGTTAAATGAGGTGGCTGAAACTAAGCATAAGCAAAAAGCTAACATTTTTCTTTTCTGGTTTTTATTTTGGAAAATTTCAAGGATATACAAAAATAGGATAGTAGAATGACCCCCTACGCGCATGTCATCTGTGTTTCATCAGTACCGTCACCTCCCTCCAACTCCACCAAGATTACTTAAAAAAAAAAAAAAAACTTTAAGTACTGAGAAGATAAATTGATATTGACAACACGACATTCCATCAGCACAAATAGAATAATTTCCTTTGGGTGATTTTTACATGTGTGCTTTTTAAATTTAATTTACTAGATTTTTTTTTAAGAGAGAGGAACAGTGAGAGAGAGAGAAAGAGAGAATCAATTTTATTTAGTTTTTCACCTTTTCACGTGGCCTTCATTGCTCCAACACTCTATTGTATGTGGTGCTGGGGTTCGAACTCGCGTACTCGCACATGCCAGGCAAGCGCCACAACCTCTGAGCCACTGCTCCAGCCCAAATTTACTAGATTTTAATAATGGAGAAACTCTGGCTTTAAAGGAATTTGTGAGGAAAAATTCTTGAGTGCAGTCACTCAAAATAAAACCAATCTTGCAATGTGCAGCTAAACAAGTTGACCCCATCTAAGCCAATATAAAAAATGATTTTCACATACAAAGAAGCAGTGTGAATTTTAAGACGCCACTTCTGCGATGACACCTTCAATCCTGAACACCACATGTCAAGAAGGATGATGCCCCAGCAAAGCACACTGGGGGAGAGAAAAAGAAAGGGTGAAGATTCTAAGAACTACCCCACACAAGAAGCAGATGAAGAATTTAAGCATGTCTCATTTAGATTAAAAATAATTTTTAGCATGGAGAACTGCCTTTAGCGACTGAGTCCATACTCATGGACAATGGACTTATTTTGCTAGAATGAAGATAGGATGCTGGTTGGTGTGACCCATGGCGGGATTCTACGGGTACAGTTTGGAGATAAATCTTAGACTCGTCAATGTCTTTACTACAAGCTGTGCGCTAGACATGCTAAAACCATGCTGTTTTCTAAGGGTGATTCCAAATGATATTTTCTCAGGCATGAACAGAGGAAATCTAATTTAAAAAATTACAGTCACTCCTGGGTATGTATATGTTTTAGTCAGCTTTTTCATTGCTCTGATCCAAGGACCGAATAAGAACAATATTTGTTTATTGGTGCATTGTAGTTTTACATAATGAAGGAGCTTGCTGCTACGCTTTCATATATGCACACAACAGGACAATATATTGTGGGCCAACTCCCTTGCCAGCATAATCCCCTGCTTACCCCCATTCTCCCCTTCCTGGTCTCTTTACTCCTTTGATTTCCCTCCCAGTTATATCTATATTTATATTATCTGCATTTCATATATACACATATATTATCTATATTTATATATGTGTATATAAATACAAGTATATTAAACTATATATTATAATAAATATGTATTTTATATTAAAGTATATTATAATATAATTAGTATAAAATATATTAAATTAAAATGCATAAATATATTTTATATAAACTACATATTAAAATATATATTTTATATAAAATATAGATATTATAAATGTATATAATATCTATACTATATATATCATCTTGTTTGGCTTTCTTAGTTTTTTTTTTAAAGCAAGGACAGTGAGAGAGAGAGTTTTTCACATGGCTTTTGTTGTTCTGACACTTAGTTGTGTAAGTGGTGCTGGGGTTTGAACCTGCATACTCGCAGGGCAAGCACCGTAACCACCAAGCCAACGCTCCAGCCCCAGCTTTCTTAGTTTTATATGCCTGTATAGGAGCTATTCAGCATCTTGGAGGTGCCAGATATGCCATACAGTATTTATATTCCCCTTTTACCTGTCCCTCCCTCTCCTCTCCCTCTCCCCCTCCCCCTGTCTCCTAGGCTGTGAGGTTGTCCCCTGTTCAATCACTCATCTGTTTGATGGGTCTATTGTCTAAACTTATTCTTCTCTCACTCTTTCCTGTATTGTACTTTAGCTTCCACATATGAGAGAAAGCATCTAGCCATTGTCAATAAAAATTTTAACAGAGGAAAAATTTATCTTAGGGCTTACAGCTTCAGAAGCCTCAGTCCATAGAATGCTGACTCCATTCCTCTGGGCTCCAGGGAAAGGCTGAAATCATGGCAGAAGAGAGAGGGAGGAAGTGGCTCAAGGCATGGCTCCAGAAAGCAGGGAGACTCCATTCACCAGATGTAAAATATACACCCAGAAGGCTCACCCCCCATTACCCACCTCCTCCAGCCACACCCTACCAGCCCACAAAGCCATGCCCCCAGTGACACACCTCCTCCAGCCACACCCTACCAGCCCACAAAGCCATGCCCCCAGTGACACACCTCCTCCAGCCACACCCTACCAGCCCACAAAGCCATGCCCCCAGTGACACACCTCCTCCAGCCACATCCTACCAGTCTACAATTATCAGTTAATTCCTATCAGGGGATTCACTCACTGTTTGGGTTAAGGTTCTCATAACCCAATCATTTTACCTCTGAGCCTTCCTTCATTGTCTTGCATGAGGTTCTGGGAGACACCTCACATCCAAACCAAGATGGTGTATGATCATATATTATATGGTATATGATCATAACTGATATCATAGAAGTCTGTTGAGGTGGGAAGAGAATTATCCTTAAATAATTAAAAGAAAGGAAGGAAGGAAAAGACAAACGAGGTGCTGGGGATGTTGTTTCACAACTTGAACTTTCCAAAAAGGAAAACTTTACGGCAATGACTTATCAAAGGAAATGCAGGGCAATGACTGATAGCAATCATGTTTTCATTTTCAGAACCTCACACAGAGGTTGGCAGATATGTGTGCTCCATAGATGCTGGTTTAAGTGACAATATGCCGTCTCAGGGACCTGCTTCAGGGATAGATCTTGAGACGACTCAATAAACTCAATACTGCTTTATTACCCTCTCCAGTGTCTAGAATTTTGATTTTGGAACCCATTCTTTCATCTTTTGTATGTTTCTCATGATTAAAATACAAATAGTTCTAGGACAGCTCATCAGATTTCAGATTACATACTGAAATTCTATACCAGGATTTATGAAAGAAACAGTCAGTCTGCAAAGAAAGGATTGATTGTTTTTTCACAAATTTAGAAAAGAAAGCATGTTGGTGTTTCCAGGCTCTTCCCCAACATGCCCCTTTTCCCAGGCGAGGAGTGGTTCCATAAGATAAGCTTACCTTTGGGTTTAATTTCAGGTCTGCCAATCTGTTGTTGTGTAACACTGGCCAAATTTCTTACTCTCTCTTTAGCTTTTGTTCATGCTGATTTTTGTAAGGAATAACAATTGGATGTGTTTTACTATTACGCATGCACAAGTAACAGTAGTTGTTGTTGAATTGATTTCCTACCCACAGATTTTGACAGGGGAAGGAAGGAAACAGTGCAGCAAAGCAGATCCAGGTGGGCAGAAGGACCTGCCACCTCGGAGCAGAGCTAAAGAAAATGCTGCAGTTTGGCACTTGGGCCCACCACAGCTGATTGAAGGCCGCAGTCCAGGAAGCTCACTTTCCTTTCCCTACTCTCTTCTTTGTTGCTCAGTTAGTTTTCATGTGTCTACAGGACGCCCCCCAACCCAGCCTCTGTCAGATTCTAACCTCTAACCATCACCTCCCACATAAACCATCTGTCATAACTATCTTTATGGCAGATCTTCTATGAGAAAGCATGACCAGTCCTTTAAATGAGCAGCGATCCTTTAAATTGTGAGGGATCTTTTATCTTTCTATCTTTTATAGAGGATAAAAGATAGAAGGGAGCCAAGGAGATATGAGAACCAAAAAAATAAAAAAATATTGAAAGCAAGAAGTCAAGAAAGCAGATATTTAACACCCATCACTGTCTTCAACAGAGCATAAAATATGGTTTCTAGACCTTACTCTGAGGCAAAACTAGATTCTTAGGACAACTTAATAGCTTTCAAGTAGTAATAAATTTACTTCAAAGAGTGCAATTTTTCCAAATCTTTGAAAATAGGAGAGAAAAAAACTTATAAGGCCTAATTTAAATATCAAAAATATGGAAAATCAGAAGAGATTATGCATTGAAATTCTACACCAGGATTTATGAAAGGAACGGTCTGCAAAGAAAGGACCAATTGTCTTCTGTTATTTTGTTTTTTACAAATTTGAAAAAGAAAGTACTTAGGGGTTTCCTGACTCTCCACTAACGCGCCCTTTCCTTCTGAGTCCACTTCCCTTTCTTGCTGTCTAGCCTCCAAGAGCAATCCATTTGCTCCACCCCCAGCTGCTGGGCTTATGTGTAAAAACACGAAGCCCAGAGCCAGGCTGCACACCAAGCTAGGTCCACCATGGCCCAGCCTTGGCACACTGGGCAGTCTCCTGGTGGGCTAGTTTTCTTCTCTGGAAAATGGAATTTATATCAGATTCTGCATCAATGTACTATAGAGAAAGCATATGATAAAATAAGAAAAAGAACTTCACCCAATGCCTGTTGCCTGGAAATCTCTTTCTTGACCTGACAAGCATAGGACTGCCTCAGGGTTTTCTCTTTATTGTTCCTTTCGCCTGAAGTGCTCCTGCTAACCCTATTGGCAAGTCTCGCTCTCTTACCTCCCACAAGTCCTGACTCCGGTGTCTCAGTGAGGCCTTGCCTTGCTACCTTATGTGCAATTGCATCACCATCCCTTTCAAAGCAGCTGCTCCTCCTTCCTGGCTTGATTTTTCTCCTTAGTTCTTATAATCCAGCAACCAACACCTGTATTTTACTTATTAGTTCTGTGTTTCACATCTAGAACACAAGTCATTTGAGAGCAGGAAGCTTTGCTCATTCATGTCTGCCTCTTGCATTATCTCTGGTCCAGTACTATACACAGCTGGCCCTCCGTATTTGTTGAATGAATGGGTGTAAGAATTCGTGTAAACTCCTCTTACTAGTGATGTCCTTTTCACTTAGTATCAAAAACTCTGGCAGAGCTCTTTTTCTGTTTCTATTTGTGTAATAGCTGTTAAAATACTTCATGATCCTGTGCTGAGTGATGAACCAATTTGTCAACTGGGTTCACATAATATTTAGCAGAACCCTATTTTTTCCATAGACTAGACCATGTTGGCACTAGGAATAAGTAAGCCCACCTTCTTATCCTTATCAATATATATCAGCGTATGAGCAGGCATTTGTCCATACAAGTATGTCACACAGCTGATCCAGGAGACTATTGCCATCACCTCTAAGTCTAAACATGTAGATAGGCTCATTGATTGTAGCGCCAGTTTATTGAGAGAAAGTAAAACTATGTGTTGTAGGATCAAGGAGCCTTTGTGCTTGGACAGTCTGAGTGTTAACAATGTGATGGGACTATGCTCCTGGAAATGGTGACTACAGCAACATCAACTGGTCACGAGACAGAGTGTCACCATGATAACACTATGAGTCCTTCAGTGTATTATCATGTCTCTCACTGTCACAACTTTTGAACTTTTGGCTGAGCTGGGTCAGTAGCGAACAAATGTGTTTTCTACTGATACACCAGCCCACCCATTCCTGTGAACATATTTCATCCCTTATGGTATACCCTGGCACACTGGACCATAATTATGTTTACTTAAAGGATCTTTATTATCATTTATATGAGCAATCTGAAAAGGTAGGAAGAAAAAGTTTACTTCAAGGAACATCAGGTTAGCATTAAAAAATGTTGGATATACAGATAATTTGGAGAATGTAGTGGTAATTCTCTCCACGAGATGGCACTCATTTTCTTCTTACCTGTCATTTACTTTCAACACATTTTTGCAGAGTATTAAGTACATATATGCACATGCATATACACATTATGCACATGCATATATATACATATACATATATGCCCACATACATATGCATTTATAGATGTATACTAGTATTTATCTTAGGCCTTACAATTTACCTAGGTTGTTCACTCACGTTTTGACAAAATTATCATGTCTTGGGGATTTTGGGGGGCATTGGAACAGACAGCCTATAGAGTGTGATGTTGATGGGTATGAGGAGGGAATCAACGTCTTTGCCTTCTTCACTCTCACCCCAAGCCAAGGGATGAAAATACAAAACTACCTTTGAGCCTAGAAATCTACCCACCCTAGGCAAGGATACAGCACAGAAGCCCATAAACAGAACAATCAGGAATGTAATGGGATGAACTATTTCTAGAAAGACTATTTCAGGGTACTGAGTGAGCTAGTGATTTGGAAAGCCAGTAATATTTTAGGAAAAGCACTGCAGTTCACTCCTCCAGAAAGAACCTTGCTCCGGTTAGCAGGTGAGGCCTGGAGTAGCTTTTGTTTCCTTTATTAGTGAGGTCTAATCTGAATTAAGATCTCCTTCACTGGACATTCTCCCACTATTCGCTTCAGCCCTGTGCTCTACTTAGAATTCCCCATCAGTGACAGATTTTGTTATGGATTTTGAGGTTAGAGACTCACAATTATAGTCGATTGGAGAATCAACTAGGGCTTTGGATCTTTATATGAACTCATTTTGTTTTCATTACATTAGCTTTAAAAGAGGGGAAAGATCAAGAATTCAGACCCTATAGATAAGCATATTAAATGATCTGGGGGAAATACCGTTTCTCATCAACACACCCCAGCAGACTGGAAACTGAACTCCAATTGACCTTGGAGTACTCAAACCAAGTGGGCACTTGGGAGTTAGAGATGGAAAAAGCGCTTGCTGTACTCTCTCCTCCCACATGTAGGCCATGGCAACCCTTTCCTCTGGCCTTTTCAGGAGCCTTCCTTCTTCCTAGAGTGGAAGAAGCTCTGCCTGTCCTACTTGTAAGCCTAAGTTTCCCTCTGCATGAATCCCCAACATCTTAACTCAAATTTGTGAAGTGCTTTGTTAATTTGGAAATACTTTAACATCTAAAAATCTTTGTTTTTTTTCAACCACGATGGAATAGAAGCTGATATGCCCATCCTTATTTTCTAGATAAGAATTCTGAATCAGAGAAGTGACCTGGCTAAGGTCACAAACCGGATAGAATCAAGGCCTAAAATAGAGACAATAGTTCCCAGACACATAGGTCACTTTGCTTTTTACCTGATCGTGGAAAAAGCCTAAGATTGGTATATCAGAGGGAATAAAGGTTTCAAATTCTACTCTAGCATATGCAGAAGTGTGGTAAGCCAAAGGCCTATTCCCAGTGGATATTTTATACATGGTGCTTTTCACTCTTAAACAGTGTTTTCTGTAACCTTCATGAAGTTAGTCATGAAGATAGTCATGACTTCAGATTAGAGGCGTAGCATATTAAATTTCTCCTAGTTCCCAAAATGGATTTTCATTAAGGCCAGTGCCTGATTCTTTTTTAGTACTGCCCTGGGGCATATGCGAAAGAGCTTATTTTCATGGCTAGCAAGGGCATCATTCAAAAGACTGTTTGAATGTGGCCTTTGATATGTACTTTTTTTCAAAGCTACTGTTTCAATAACCTACAGGGAAATCTTTAAAACACTCTGAACGTGAATGCTATTTCCAATTTGGTAGACATGTCTATAAATATAGAAGAGCTGATAATTCTGAGTGCTGCTGTGTATTTGTGTAGTGTGTGTGTGTGTGTCTTTTTTCTTTTTAAGGGAGAGACAGTGAGAGAGAGAGAATCAATTTTATTTATTTTTCATCTGGCCTTTGTTTCTCCAACATTTAGTTGTGTATGTGGTGCTTGGGTTAGAACCTGGGTCCTTACACATACCGGGAAAGTGCTCCAACCTCTGACCCCTTGCTCCAGCCCCTATCTGTGTTTTTTATTATTTTTATCTTTTTATTGATTCAACATAGTCTTACATAATGAAGGGATTCCTTGATACATATTCATACATGCATGCATAAAGATAAAGTAGCTTGAACCTGTCCTTGTCCCCCTTCACCCAGTCTCCAATCACATGTCACCTCTGTAATCTCTCCATGTTATAGATATAAATGACCATTTGCATGTATTTTAAATTATTGAAATTTCTAGAATTAAATGCTTGCCTGAGTATATTTTGGCTTCTCATGGGAGTCAATAGTACCCTTCAGGTTTTCCTCCCTCATAGCCCTCCCTCTCTTCTTTCTCCCTGCCCTGCTTCATAGCTATAATTCCCCTAGCTTATGTGTTACTTCCAATTTAGTGACTCTATTAATTAAACTTGACTAACTTTCATCTTATCTTAGGATGTCTGTGTCTTTGAGGAAAAGTAATGTATTCTCTTGGCAACAGTCGATTCAGAAATTTATAATTTATAGATCAGTAACGCTGTCCCCTATTTATGTAAAGACAAATCAATAAAAAAAAAAACCTCCCAGAAGTCTGAGGTACAAATATTATCATAAAGAAGCATTCATATTGGCCTTCTTCAGAAACTTTGTTCTAAGTTACCTAGGACTGCCTGAGACATGACAGATCCCAAAGTGGCTAGCTTTATTTGCTACCCAGGCAACCAAAACATCAGTATGTCTGTGTGTGTGTAGGAATAAACATATATGCATCTTCCACATTCTCATCCTCTACATACTTTTTCTCTGTGTACATATGTTTGTGAATGTACATATGTCATATGTATATTTAAAGTATTTTTTCTGCTATCTGAAATTTTGCTACTTCTTATTTTGGGAGACAGTAGAAAAGTGTTTAAAGGGAACAGATTGCATCAAAAATTTGTTGCACCAAACTGGCTATCAGAATTGAGTACATGTGATGATTGTGTGTGTGTACATGCACCTGCACGTGTGCACATGCACATAGACCTCCTTCACCTCTGCTGCAATGACTTAAATGATTAATAGTTGCTTTCTCCTGGACCTTTTAAAGGAGATATTCTTAGCATTATCACTCTGCCAAAATGCAGTAGATTTCTCTTCATAGCTGTGCCCTGTTGATTGTGTTCACTGCCAAATTTTGCATCATGAAAAAATAGCTTAATATTGGAGTGATTAAACTTCAAGAAGAGCTGACAAAATGTAGTTCTTCAAAACCTAAACCCTGCCAATTTTCATGTCCCTAATTTATTCCAACAACCAGTTAAGTCTAAATGCCTCCATTTTAATCACATTAACAGTATATTGCAAAGAGGCTGAACACCCAGAGAACTCCAGTTGCAAAACGAATTTGGCTCCTTCCCTCCTCTTTCTATTTGGTATGGTATCTGATGGCAGAAATCTTCAGTCAGACCCAGACCCAGTCTTTTGTAATTTCCCTTTGATTCCCTTTGCTTCCTTAGCCAGAGGCCTGGACCTTGGTTCTTCCTAGATATCACAAGGGAAACAAACACACCTGTTATATGAGCAACAACAGAAGTACTGAACTTGGCCCTTGCTGGCATGTAGCCTACGCTGAGAGCTCTCAGTTTCCATGCATTTGACTGGTGCTACAGCGAAACAACTCTATGAAACTAACCCACAAAAATTCCTATCAGTCAGGAACTCAAGTCTGATTGGCATCATGCTCTGAACACAGTGGTGATAGCCACAGCCCCCAGGAAACTGTGTGCCCTGGGTTCTGTTTCTTGATCGCATCAGGTGATAATGTATCCAGTCTTCAGTAGGAGATGTTGAGATCTGTTTATGCTTAGTCTGATCTGTTGCCAGTTTGTCCAGGCCTCTGGTAGTGTACTCATATAAAGCTGCAGGAGAGCTGAATATTTAATGCAGATATTTTATTGGAAATCAAGTGCCTTTCTTCTCTAGGGTCTACTTTCTGTCAACAGCCTATACCCCAGGAAATAGAATAAACATGTTTCTGCCCTGCACAAGCCAAGCTATTTTCAAATTTAGTTTCCCAGCAGTCATCAAACTACGTGTGTGCATAGACTCTGAAAATTCAAATATCTACTTGCTATTTTGCCGATCCTGCCTGGCGGTTACATGCTAGGGCTTTACTATAAGACAGCCTATGCAAATCTCTCAGCTCTGTCACTAGCTGTGTGACTTTCACCAAATCTATTTGTACTCTTTGAGATTTCGTTTTCTCAATTATTAAGATGGGAAAAAATAATCACTGCCGTGAGAAACAAGTGCGATAATGCACAAAGGACACTTAACAGAGTTTGGCCTATACTAATTGCTTAATAATGCACTTAATATGGTAAGTGCATAAGTGCTTAATCCATGTTATTGAGAATGTGATCATTGTTAATATATTGTCCACGTACAAATTGCTTGAATTCAAGATTTGTCACGACTCAGTAATAACACAGGAAAAGAGACGATCAGAAAGCTATGAGTTATTTTCAATAAGGATAAGACATCTTTAGAGGTTTTGTTATTCTTATTATGCCCTATTGGATTGGAAGATGGTAACTTCCAAAATCTGTGCACAGTGCAGGCTTAAGGGGAGCTTTAATACTTGGAAGAGGAGCTGGGAATTGTCTTACATAATAAGCCCACTCAATTGCCTTAGATTATGTGGTCATGTAAGGTAACTTAATGAATGATGCACTGATGTAGACACAAAGATGCCATCCCAAAGTATCTGCACATTTATACCCTTCTGTTCTACCCGACGGCATTCCATCTCATGCATTCTCTTGCAATTTCATTTCCCTTAGCCATGAATAGTTTATATTTTAAAAATTATGTTACAAAGTCCTGTTTCCACTTAAAAATCATTGAAAGATGTACACTGTGAAAATGGAATTCAATGCATGAAAGCAAGCTATTTTTTCCTCTTTGGAAAACCAAAGCAGCGTCTTCTAAAGCCAGGCCTCTGTTGACAGCCTTTGCTAAAAATCACAACTTCATTTGGGTGGAATCTCCTATTAAAAGATAAACTGAATGAAGACAAACATGAGTCAATTTTCCTCAGTCAGTCAGACAATAAAGGTGATGGAAAAACATGATTTATTTTTAATATTTGCCTCTCATTCTATCAACACATACTTTATGTGATAGACAGGTGGCTTTGACATTGTAAAAGGTAAAATAGAACATCTTTGGTCCACCAAAGTAGATGAAGTATTCAAATTTCTGTTCAAGCAGATTTATTTTGTATGTAGAAATCAGTAATATTCTTTCCTATCTTGGTTTATATGAGGAATCATGTTCTAGTTCAGTAAATTCAGCCCAAAAAAGTTATTTTTTCCTCTGGACAACTGGTTCTCCACAGAGACTCGGATTCAGAGGCAATGAATAAAACACAAATATTAATACCATCTCTGAACCTCCTGAAATGGAAGAATTCTTGGCCAAAGAGAGGAATGAAGATGATTCTAATGTTTATATTTGAGAAGAGAGAGTAGAGTTTTTGGACATTTTTATTTAGTTGGAGAATAGATAACACTCTTCTTGGTTGAACTCAGTGCTCCTAAGAGCAGTGGTAAGTCATAGAAGTGTGTCCTATTGCCTTAGGCGTCCTTGGAATTAAAAATACTGGATGTCCTTTCTTTTTGGGTCAAGGAAATATATCCTGATTGTATTACATGTAATCACTCAATCAGTGAACAATCAACCCAATCATTTGGCGAGTAACCAAGTACCTGGTTTAGGTTGCGGGACATCAATAATGTTGTGGTATTCAACTGCTGAGATTCCCTTGAGAAACTACTACTTAATGGGAATATTTGAAGTATAGCTAAAACCAATCACACTTATATTACAAATACAGCATCAGCTGTATATTATACTATAGTGACTTCATTCAGCTGTATTTCTAATGTCTATAAGGAATAGACTCATAACAAAAATTAAAACATTTCTTAAACTGTGATATTTTCTTGAAGAGTCCCAAGTCTTAAAGACCAGAAACCCCTTCAATACTTAGGGGAATAAAATGTGTCCCATGACTAGAATAAAATTTTAAACCTTTTTATCAAATCTGAAATTCTGAGCATTAATTTCATTATTTTTAAAGCAATGTATTTTAGGAAGCTGAGGATATTTAGAAGACCCTGTTTCTTGCAGATTGATTTGATTGAGCACAAGTAACTTCACTCTACATACATAAGGACTCATTAGGTCACATAGTTTAACTCCATCAGGACAATCTGCAATGAAAATGTGGTAACACTAATGACTAATGTAAGAAAGTAACTTTCTTCGTGTATCCTTTGTGACACCATTTCCACCAAAATGGCTTCCTCTTGGACATGTATCTGCTGAAATTTCAGTATTTATTTTCTTACTAATGTTCTAAACCCAGATCTGGCTATAGATTGCATCTCTCAATTTTTACTTCTATCCTTTTGGCACCAACTATCTGAGATATTGACTGATCTCTCGCCATCCTGTCATTCTTTCTGGCTTACCAAGCCTGAGTCATTTATGTGCATTTAGAGATATCTTTGGATGCAGACCTGCTAAATCACAAGGCAGTCTGATGATGAAGTACCTTATTCATTTACACTTGCACAGAAGAATATCATCCACTTATCTTCAGTGTACTTCTCAAATAAAACAAGTTGGAGATGTGTTCCTATATTGGCCTTTATGTGAAATTCTCTTTTCAATCTTGATCATTTTGGCAGAAGAGCATTTGACATTAAGTATGCTGCATGCTGTGTCTTTGTACATGATGTCTGTAAGTATTTGGAAAAATCTCAAAGTCAATGCTAGAAAAATAAATGTTTTAACCAAATTTGAGTAGAACAAAGCAAAAAGTTACTTATAGGAAAGTATGCCCAATTATAATAGAATCTTCACAGTATATACTATAGTATTTTATTATTTGGATGAGGTGATACTGCAAGAAAGAAAGAGAACAATCGTGGGTTCAGTAGACACAAGTTTTATTCTGCCCTCTCATAACTAAAGTGTGACCTCGGATGTGTAACAACTGTTTTTTTCAACTGCAAAATGAAAGAAGGACTTTGATGATTTCTTAAGTACTCCCCATCTGGCTCTAAACCTCAGCATCCTCAAGATGTTGTTACAAATTTTCCTTTCATGGAATAATCAGAGGTAGGAATCCAGAAGATGGTATTTCTAAGTCATGATGATGTTTTGTGTCATATCGTTAGGGGATCTCAGGATCCCCTAATGTGCTTGGCTGTCAGTTCACCTCTCCAGACATATCTGGGTAACATTCCCAGTGACTGGAGACATTAGCAAATGGGTTCTGAAGCCACCCAATAGAAGGCAAGTAGGAAAGTTATTTCTTAGGATGATTTAAATTCACTAAGTGAAAATCAAGCCACTATAATAAAGGGCTTTATTATGAACTTGGAGATAAACCTGTGCCAGGGCTACGGTCCAAGTAAAGCATTTAAGTGGCCAAGTGTGGTGACTGATACAGAATCCAAAATATCACGTCAGCAATGCCTTTCTATCGGAAGATGTGGATACTGAAACTAAATAGTTACAGTGAGCTGAGGAGCAAATATAAATAAGTGTACTGACTCTGAAGACCTTGGCATGATTATACAATAATGAGTTGTTTCGGCAAGTCCAAAAATGTTTCTGTCTCTACTCTTTACTCTGCTTTGGCACCTACTTTTCCTTGTATTGATTTTTTCCCATATTTCCCTTGCAACAAAATTTACCTTCTTGCTTACTTTCAATATTATACTCTTTCCACAAAGACTATTTTGAGTGTTGTTACCCTCTTCCTAAATGATTTAGTTTTTTTCTTTCCTGTCCTCTGTTGTTCCTCCATTGAAAAGCCAAAACCCAAAGCATAGACTTAACCAGCACAGAAAAAGGTATTGTATTTTCCCAATTATTTAGGAAGTGGAGACAAAGAGGGGCAGCTTCCTTGGTTCTGCAGGACGAATACTGCCAGAGCTCCTTCCCACTGTGTTTGCAAGGCTTTGTCTCCAAGACCACCTGGACCTGGATTATCGATCAGTGTTCTTCCTGTGTCCATGCCCCTGTGTGTTGACTCACCTCTCCCCACTACTTCCCACCTCTAACTCTAAACACGTGCGCAGCTGTAGCTGACAGATAGGAGATTAGATGTTTTTCTAAGGGGAGAAGCTGCATTCAGCTAACAACATTTCAAGAAAAGAGGCCCATATCATTATGGATGCTTAGAGCTTAGAACACAATTTCCATTTTAAAATTTAAATTCTGTCCAATGTTCCCTTCTCAAGGGCTAAGTAGTTTCTCATGGGTATTTTCTAGATCATCTCACCCTCATGTGAGGTAAGCATTTCTCACATGTGCAGATTGCTTTTTGAATAAAAACAGTTGTCTTTCTACACAGAATATGTGTCCTTCTTAGTTAGGGACTTCTCAGAAGAGTGCCATGCCCTTTCTTTTGCTTTGTCTGCTCCTCTGGAAGAATAATCATATTTCTTATTTGGAAATTGTATTAATCTATCAGGATCCCACTGAAGAACAGCTTTAGTCCATCTTAGGGCAACATTCACAATGACTTAAAGACCTCCCATTAGACTCCACCCTTTAAAGGTGCCATGCTTCCTCCACACTGAGGACTAAGCCTCATATGCATGGCTCTTGGGGAACAATCCACATTCAGTTATAGCAGAAACCATAATTTTTGAGAAATTGTATGTGAATTGAATAACACCTGATTATAGCCCTATCTTAAACTACACTGTATCTATCAGTAGGCTTTACAGAAGGTTAATTTACTGTATTTACTACATTTCTTTTAGTATTATGATTTTAAAACATATATTGGGTCCCAAACCAAATCCCACATTTCATAAATAAGACAAAGTAAAGCTTAGAAAGGTTTAGTGATTTACATAAGTCACATTACAACTAATTTGTGAAAGTAAGTGGATGGTATTCCAATTTTCTAATTTTATGTTTACAATAAGCCAAATGAAATGGTTTTGTTAAAGTTCCACAGATATTTATGCAAAATCACATTGAAAAAATTTAAGTAAATCTCAACATTGAGTTTTTATATTTGAACCAGTATGATAATCCTATCAGTGTCCAGTAGCCCACCAATGTTACCATTACCTCTTGGAAATCATACCTGCTACTTGCATACCATTCCACATTTACAAAGGGTTTCCACAGTCATGGTGGTATTTTGACCTCACTTTAATCATAGGATGTTGGCTTAAAGTCATAGTTTTCCTTTGTTGGTGAAGACAGCAAACTTTCCAGAGTTGAAACCTAGCCATTGCTCAAAACATGATTTTATGTTCTGGGAGACCTTGCTTTTGCTTGGGATCCACTGAAACTATTGGATGTGCCTATAGTTTCTTAGGTAGTGTGCTGTGAGAAAGAACAGCTCCCATGTATAATAAGAAAGGGCAGAAGCTGACTTCATATTTCTGCCCCACCCAGCACATCTGGTTAAGTGTACCTGTGTGCTTACAAGTAGGTTTTAATAAAATGGTGCCATAATAGTTGGTCCCCAAATCTTAGGATCATGAATCCTGCGTTTTGGCATCATATTTCTGAAAATTTAAACTGAATTTGAGCAAAAGCAATTACAGTACTTATTAATTCTTTTTGATAAAAGTGTTTTATGATGAAAAAGAATCTAAACAAATATTTGTTTAAATATCTACTTTATGAATCATTTAAAAATTTCACATAAATCTTAGCAATGTTCTTCCTCCTTTGGATGACATTTACTTATGTTTTCCTGTCTTTAGGGAAAAAATTAAATGATTTATAATCACATTTTATAAAGTTGCCTTGCTGCTAAAAGCCAAGACAAAGAAACATGTGGTTTAGGTTCACAATATTTTATTTCTCTCTTTGTTCATAATATATTCTGGTCTCCCAACAGGGCTGTGATATAATGTAAAGATATTCTGATAAATTCTTTTGAAGTATACAAAAGTTTAACATTTCTTTTCTAAAAGGAAAAATAAATGAAGGCAGATTTCAATATACAGACTGATAGGTTTGTGCTCATCCTGAGAGGTTACTCGAAATAGGACCACCTGCTTTGAACAGTAAGAAAGCCTCACACTGCGTCAGAAGACCACAGTGCAGAAGAAGTTTGCATTCAATGCATCTGGAAAACCAAAAGCATATTATCAAAAGTAGTATTCTTCAAAAATATCTCATCTAAATAATGCCATCAACCTGAAGTGGGGATTTCTAAAAATCACCTGGGACAAAGAACCCCTAAACCTAACAAGCCACATGGATTAGTGACAGGCTCACATGGGAAGAACGGACAAGAAAATGTCATCTTCTTCAAGCATTGCCCATTTCCTTCCCAGTCACCACTCTGGGAACATCCAGGGGTCCTGCATCCGTGTGACTCTTGTGCCACCTCCTCACTTCCACTAGAAGGAATCTTCTCTCAACTTTCTGACTCCTTAGAACGCAATCTGACAAAACTTTCTGCAAGTTCATCACTGACAATGGGGTCTACTGATCATTTTCCCCTCATCTCAGGCTCCCTGTAGGATGCAATAGTGTAGCCCAGTGATTTAGTCCAGCGTGATGCCATGTGGCAGAGCTTCAGACTGGTAGCCTTGTTACTTTTGCTATAGTAGGAAACTGAAAAATGAGATGTGAGCCAAGTCCTTACCCTACCAACAAGTAACTCCTCTCCCCTTGACCTGCTTGTGCCTGAGTTTCCCCACCTCCTAAGTGAAGTATTAAGGGATGTTTTGTTTGAAAAAGTGCTTCCAAGATGTTAGGTTTCAACAATATAGTCCTGACTTCACTTACATTTTTTGAGGAACCAACACACAGAGAGATTTTCTAAGAAGAGAAGACAGAAGGACAAACTTCATTCATTAATCATTTCCTGAGTGCTTAATGTGAAGTGGGCATTGTTTTACACATGGGAAGTGTGGGAGTGCACAAAACAAACTGTCAATTACCTGTGTTCCCACTTGCATTATGGGAGTTTAAAAATATTTTGCATCTTTTATAATTTTATTGTGCATGTCATAAAAGCCATACCGTTAGCATTGCTTTTAAACACAGTGATAGAAAAGAGCAAATCAGTAAACTAATTTTTATTTTTAATATTAATTACCACTTCATATTCATATGTAACTACTGTCAAAAGCATATTTTGCCTTCACAGTTCTTCAGCATTTGTTGAAGGATCAGGAAATGCAGATATGCAGCCATATAACTTCTTGTGTGATGGGTCTCCCAAGCCCCTTCCTCTGTCAGAGGTGGACGTTACGTTCCCGGATGTGGCAGGGCACAGTTCAGGCAGCCTGGGGTTCTCCTGCATGCTCTGCTGGCTCCTTGGCCTGCTTCAGCCCCAGCTTTAACAACCTCCAAACTGCTGATTCCTGCTCATGATGCAAGCCTAATGACCGAGAACATGCTTGTATTTTTTTCCTCGGGCACATTTTCTTGGTAACTAGGCAGATGATATGCTAATGTAAATTGGCAGACTTGAACTCCAGCTACAAAAATATGATCTGTCTTGTGGAAGGAACAAGGGACCTAAGAGACTTCAAGGTTGCCCTTCCTCCATGGGTTTTCATTTCTGCCACAAAGGCACACAGCAAGTGCTCAACAAAAAAGAAGCAATGGCATTCAGAAGAGACCCCTGGTGACCGCGAGGATTTTAAATCACCGTGCACAGTACTTTATTTATTTTAAAATGAATTTGCTTTGAATCTTTTTGGTAACATGCTGTATGAGACTCTGCCAGTTTTTCTCTTTGTGCCAGGGAGCTCTGGGTCTGCGGCACAGAGTGAATTCGGTGAAGCAGAAAAGTCAGAATGTGTCTCTTTTCAAAATCCATTTTGGCCACAACCTGGCTGCATCTTGCTTCTGAGTCATACAGCAAGGGTTCGTTGGAGGTCACCACAGTTCCACAGGCTCATTTGGAGGTTTAATGTATTGCTGTTGAAATAATGTTTAATCTCTTCTTGTCAGCTGGCTGGATGACAGTAATATCATCCTGCGTTGTCACACAAGTGATTAAGCACAAGAGCACAGCAAGTCCTGCTTCCACAGCCCTCTCTCAGGAAAGCACAGAAGATTCTGCAGGAAGAATGAGCCTTCTGCAACATAACAGCTATTCCCAGAAAGACTATTCGAAAGCCAGTTTAATAGTGCCTGAGTTTTCATGGCCCTGCTGAGTGGAATGCAGGGGCTGTAGGCTCCTGTTTTATAAAGGTTCTCTTCTGGCTGACTCACACCCTCAAATTGTCTGACCACAGAGTTGGGATGTACTGTAAAGTGCGTCATCCGCAATAAACCAGTCAAAACTCTAGAGGCAAAGTCAGCTCAGATTTGGAGCTGTTCTTTTTCTATTCTGAAATGGCCCTTTTCTTTATGGTCAGGAAAATCACCAGTACGGTGAGTCTGAGTGAGTCTGTGTTAGGATGCTAGCATTAATAAATCACTTTGAGTAATTTCATTCCCAAGCCGCAACCTGCTGCTGATAAAAAGGAAGATGTGTGGTTTCCACTGAAAAGCTCACAGTCGATCGGCTAAGCTGATTTTAAAAGTGATGTGCTGATAAGCATAGAAAAGGGTCAAGAAATTCCTTACAAAGCACAATGAAAATGAGGATTTTATTTTTTTCTCACAGAGGAGAGAGATTCAAATCAAAATACTCCAAGAATGAGGTCATTTTGAGACACAGAGAATCATTGTTTGGCTATGATACTTTCAGGTTTTTATAAATTGCCTATAATGAGTTGCTTCCTTAATCAGTTTAGTACCGAAAATAATCTTGAGGTAGTTATTTTTTATAATAAAAATTCTAGAAATGAGAATTGTCTTTGCTTTTCAGGACTCAGTAAAATCAAATCTCATTTAAGTCCAAACAAGTAAATTCCTAATGTATTTTTTTAAGTGATCCAGCCAACAATCCAAGCCATAGACCCTTACTGCTATAGTAACTGTCCTCAGGTTAGCTGTGGGGCTCTCCTTGAATGATGGGACCAGGAGGAAGATGCCATCACCATGGATTATGTCCTCGGTGCTGTCACCGTGCATCACTACCAGTATCTAAAGGCCCATTACCACAAACTCCACCTATGAAAAGTCTCCACAGCTATTTAGTCCCAGTAACCCTAATGTTTGAGTTTTTGTGAAATTGTCTAGGCAGGAAGTTTAAACAAAGGAAGTTATATGAGAATGACTATCCCCATTACACTGGAGAGGAAAATGAGACTTAGAGAAAGCCAAACCCATTTACATCCCCCAAACAAGGAATGAACTAGAGGATCAGTTTATTTCTTCCCTCATGCCTTAAGTCGGACATTCTTTGATCAATGCCACCTCTTCTTAGGATGGGGAAGGAAGGCATAGAAAGTTGGATGACTAATACTGAATCCTGGAGTTCCAGAGAAACCCAAGAGAAACAATCATACCGTGATTTGTTATTTGAAAACTGGATGGTAGACATGGGTTCTAGGGATGAACCAAGAAACAAGTTCCATTTGAAAATATTTGAATCAGAGCAAAGATTTTTGAACAAAATTCTGAAAAGTTGACCCTGACATATATTTATATTTCCTTCTAACTGATGGGTTAGGAAAGGAAGCAAATTGTCTGTTCTTCCCCACAGAAGAAAGGGCTAATTCAGTCTTTCACAAGTACTCATCATATTCCAAGTGGCTGTGCAGAAACAAATGATTAACACTGAAATGCTCAGAATGACCCACTTATTATCACACACACATGCGAAATCGAATGTGAGAAAAACATCTTGGATTGAGAGCATGTTTATTGTCCGATGGACTACACAAGAAGAGAAAGAATAATAAACACAAAGATTAGGAGAATATGACAGAGATTATAATAAGAGCACAGGGCAGACCAAGCCTTGACCTGGGGGTGCTGATCTCTCTGCTGCTGAGCTCACAGTGGTTGCCTGTAGTGCTGTGTCTAGCTCCAGTGAATATGCATTCCCACTGGAGTACCGTACCAGAACTGTGGCCCTAGTGGAACTCCCAGCCCCAGTGCAGAGTTTTAAAGGAAAATGTAGCAACAGAAACCATCTGCTTAGGAAAGATTACTGAAGTGTAATTATAGGCAACTGAGACGAGGGAAAAAACAAATACTTTATTAAGCATTTTATTGAGTAAGCATTATTTGCCAGATATCCTACCAAGAACTCTTTATCTGTTTTCTCATTCAGTGTCCTTAAAAACTATCTGAGATGTGGACCTATCCCATTTTACTAGATGCTGAGAATCAAGCAGATTCACTTACTTCCTCAAGGCTGGGATTCAGTTGCATCATTTCCAATAACGATCCAAGTGGAATTCATGGACATATACTACTTAAGTACTGAAAAGTGCATGTCAAATAGCTAGCTTCTTTATTTGTTATAAAATTATGGCATCTTATCATAGACCAGAATTTAATGAGGCAAAATTTTTCAGCAGTGCACCTATAATTTTGAGTACAGTGACATCTACAAAAGTCATTCTCAGCGAGAAGAGTCCAGAAAGAAAAATGCATCTGAATTATCTGAGTGACCTGTTCCTTTCCTATCCTCAACCCTCTTCCCATTTGTTACTTGATACTATTGGGAAACTGTATTATTTGTTAGGCATGCTGGGTTAGAAGAAAAGGAAAATGTTGTGATACCCCTTTGTAAACTTTCATGAAAGTGAAAGCTTCTATGCGTCCCCATTATCCTACTGATTAAAGGAATCTTTAGGTAACCGTTTCTCAAAATATTAAGTTGTCATATATTTTGGTAGTTTCTTTCAATTTTTTCCTCCCTCAAATTCACATAACTAATACTCCCATGCTAATATGAACAATTTATATCTTCCTCTTATGAAGACATACTGTGCACATACACATACATACAACTTTATTAATGTATTGATTTCTGATTAGCTTAAAATAAATAGTTTCATTAGGAGATAGCAAAATCCTAAGGATGGTATTGGAAGTGATGTCCATGGATCAAACTTTGTATCATCTATTTAACACTATTTTCAACATCTATTCACTTCCAAGTGTCTGCAATAAGCTAAGCAGTTCAATTTTACCTACCAAACGAGAACCTACTCTCTTCTGCCGGTCATTTGTTCATGTTGGAGAAATATCTTTTATAAGAAGGATGCACCAAATTATAGTAACAGGTATTCAGAAATGTCACAGTAATTGTTATTTTGCCCATGAATGACTCTAGGTTTGTTGGAGATAAATCATTTACGCCTCTTAAGTGATACTTTCTAGTGGTCAATAATTATTAATAATTATTGGTCATAATTTCAATCACTCCAACTTATAGCTGAGGTTTGGGTATGGAATACCCCCAAAACTCATGCTATAGGCAGTGCATCAACATTCAGAGGTGAAATGCTTAAATCATGAAGGCTCCAACTTCATCAGTGGCTTAATCCATTGAATGGATTTATAATTCGAATGGACTACTGAGAGGTGGGAACTGTAGGCGGGTGTACATGGAAGAACCAAGAAGGTCACATGGGGTGTGACCTTCAGGAGTGCATCAGTCTCTTCCTGTCTTTCTGCGTGCACACTCTCTTTCTTTCTTTCTCTCTTTCTCCTTCCTTGTTGACATGTGTTGAGCAGCTGTCCTCTTCCAGGCCCTTTTGCCATGGTGTTTCTGCTTTGGAGCTGGCCAGTCACAGACTGAATCCTCTGAAGCTATGAGCCAAGATAAATCTTTCCTCCTCTAACTTTTTTCTTGTCAGGTATTTTGGTTACAGTGACAAAAAGCTAACTAATACACCTGTTGTGTAGGCTAAAATCTGGGCTTTAAAGAAAATTGGATTTGCTAAGCCTTAATGAAAGCATGAACGAGGCATTCAGAAATAGGTCCTACTGTAGACTGTAAATACCTTAATGATATTGCCACAGGGAATTCATTGTAAAGCTCAAATTTCTAAATGAATCTATACCAATATCCTATACTATACCACTCAGAAAACCATAACAATGGGAATTCACATGGAACTAGGAATTGTAAGGCCTGCATTCAAATCTCACTTTGCAAGTTTTGGAACCACAGGTAAAATTTATACTTGGTGTCTCTGAGTTCCTATTACTTCACCCGTACAATAGAGACAATAATGGTTCTTCTCTTCATCTCACTGGATCAAATCTAAGGTTTATAAAAATGCTTTGAGAAGCTGTGAAATTATGTTTTAATAGAAAATAGTAGTTTTAAAAAATGTTTCAGAAAGTATAACATGCTATACCAATATAATACAAAGTATTAGTTTTCCTATTAGAACTCAATATTTCACCTTTGATTATAATCCTTTTAGGCTTATTTAATATCATACAATTATTCATTATAAGCAATCTACAAGATTCAGAGGAGAGAGAATGCAATATAAAGGAATGAATAAGTGGTTGGACTCAACTGAACTTGAATCCCACTTACAAAATTCATTGGCTATGCTGCTTTTTTATATCTGTTATTTCGATGTAAAGCATATATATCATTTGACCTGTATGAAGGAAATCTATATACAAAGCACTTAGTCCAGTTGCTTCATACATCATCAATTACTGAGTATTATTCCTGTTACAAAGTAATAATTGTCTTTTTTTCTTCCCATTAACCACAGTTATATCTATGCTCTGAGGACTATTTCAAATTCTGCTCCTTTTGAAGTCTTCTCCTCATTTTTCTTCTTTCTTTGTCCCCTTCCAAAAGTGAAGGATTTGCAACTGCCGCGTTTATCATGAAAAATTATTGAATGCATGATTAACAAGATAGATAGTGTGACTTATTCTTTATACTGGAGGTAATATTCCACCCAGGCAACTGAAACGCGAGACTGTTTTGAAAGATGAAGCCAGGGGAGAGTCATGCATGGATGGAGACATATGCATATCGAGGTGATTCTTTTCAAGGTTATAGCCTCCTTTTTTACTTTAAAATTTCTTGGAGTGTTTTGAAAATATTATCACACCTTCAGGAATCCAGTAATTGGTACTATGAAGTCCTATCTGTGAAACAAAACACTGCTACAGAGAATCTGATCTAGCATCATGACTTTTATTCATTTTTAGTAAAGAGTTGCACAGCTCATCAAGGGCTAAGCTAGTCTGTCATGTCTTTTTGTTCAGTTCAGAAAGTGCAGTACTGTTATTGGATGTGTGCTTTTGAAAAGAAAAAATCAACACAGTTTAGAGGGGAGGGGAATGACACTCGTTTCCTTTCCCTGCCTTCTGCCAAGTTCACTGGCTGTGACCTAAAAGTCCCTCACAATTTTACAATTCCTTCCTGAAGCCCATATTAATGGGTGACACAGCTTAGCAACAATCATCATTTCATGTTAAATTTACAGTTAAGCTAATGTGGTAGAATGATCTCCATGTCAGAATCTCTTAATTTCTTTTCCTTTCCTTCACACAACTGCAGACTAGTACCAAATGCTCAAAGATCCTTCTTACATAACTAAAGGGAGGTGAGTGTTTCCCTGTTTGTCTTTCTGTTTCACCCTTATTCTCCGTCTCCCTCTATATTTATAGAACCGGCTTTAATTATAATTTACCAGTGTGCTGGGAGCACATCACTGATTCTCCAGATGGCTCAACCAACCTATGAGAGAATATTTCTTTTCATATTTGATCTTAGAATAGCCAATATGCTCCTACAAAGAACTGACTAAGCAGCTGAACTGTCATCTGCAAATGCTTTCCCTTTACCTGCCTCTGATGATGAATGCTAATATTCCATAATATTATCTATGCGCCACACATTTTGGTATTTTTCCTCCTTTTAGATTTTCCTATGTGTTTAAACTGTAGATAAATAGGAAGGAAGCTTCTAATTAAAAATAATTGTTTTACTGAATTAACTTTTCTTCTGGACATGTGACAGCTCCTGAAATGAAAGTTTTGAACTTCATGTTGAGTAGTGCCAGATATTGATTCTAAAAGCATTTCTGAGAAAATAAAAAGTGTGTCTACAAATAAATGAAAGAAAGATGAAGAAGAGAATGGTATTATGTTTAGCATGCTCTTCTATAACCTTTAATCAGATTCTCTGCCAAATTATTTAAAATTAAGTTACATAAAAACAATTTGGTTGCTAACCAAGTACTCATACAATCAATGCAATTTTTACTTTTCTTTAATTCCAAAATAATGAAATTAAGGGCTCCAAAGTGATTCTAAGAACTATAAATAAACTAGTAATGAGTAAATACTCATTAGTGATAATTTTCATCTATATAATACATACAAATTTTTATTTATATCCATATAAATATTGTATGTTTTCTTTATATCTGTATAGATACATATATTGTATATGTATTATCAGATACATATTTTGTACATGCATTATCTAATACATATAGAGAGATGTGAGCATTTCTATAATATAAAGAGCAAAAGGAACAATGTAGGGTAAATAATTCTCATTCCATTGTGTTTTTTAATCTAAAACCAACAAAATACAGCAAGATGATGTTTACGGAAAGTGACATATTCTAAGTTTTTTAAAATTGCCAAAGCATTTTTATAGGCCCAAAATGGGACTAATAAATTGGAACTACTATTAAAATCCTAATAAAATTTAGGAATCTTAGAATGTACATGTTCACAAATAATGAAACAAAAGTTTTACTTTTCACAGTCTATTCTGCATGTTGACTTTTTTGCTCATTTATTCACTTGACATAAGCATGGTATACCAGCTCTGTACGTATGCATTGGGAGTGGGAGAAGGGTAGGAAGGAGAAAATGAAAGAGAAGTTTAGAAAATTTCAGCATTTTGCCATTTTTACTGATTATCTTGGTTTCTCTGCAGTATAGGAAAAGGATCACAGCTTACATAGATGGGAGATGGATGCAGACAACTTTGTCAAAATTTGGAATGTGGATTTTTGTCTCTCATCTACACAAAAGAGGAAAACTGATCATTTTGAAAAGGTATCACGTATCATCAAATTTCCTTAGATATTTTATCATGGCAACAATGTGAAGCTATGCATGCATAGGCATTAGGAGACCACTGCCATGAAGACAGAAGTCTGAAGCAAGCCTGAGCCCAAGTGGGGGTATAAGAAGATAGTTTACAGGACTTAGTAACTACTAAACATTAAATTCAACAGATGAGTCTACAGTACCTCCTGATTTTTTCACATGAACAGTTTATGTATTTCTAAAATAAGCAATGAAGAAGTTACTGTATGCTTATGGACGATAATGAGATCAGTTTTGGACATGTGGAATATCTGAGACATGTTCATGGTAGAAGTTGAAACCCATTAAGTCTCCAGCTCAGGAGAGTGAAGATTGAGCCGGATGAAAAGATTTTATTGTCATATTTTGGAGTTATCATCACAGGTGCCTGCAGAAACCCAGAGAGTAATGAACTTCCCTAGAGACAGTGTGTTAGGAGAAAAAGACCCAGTACCAGAACCCTGGAGAATACTCTCAAGTCATCACTTGAAGAAGAGAATAGCAAAGAAGGATTTTTAAACAGGAAGAAGGACTATCAGGAGAGAGTCATGATTCAGAAAGGATGATAAAAAATAATTTCAAATTGAATAAGATGAGGACTGAATGATAACATTGTCTTTAGCCATAATTATGTCATTGTAAACTTTGCCAGAGAAAATTAGTATGGTAGATTTAAGAGGCTATAACCAGTGAAATTTAATATGCATTAATTTTTATCAATGAATCATGTCATCAATTCCAAAAATTACATGAAAATAATGTATTCAAAAGAGTAAGTGTTTAAAATGAAAAAATGTGCATGTGCTTGTTACACATAAAAATTGATACAAAAATTATATTATGTAAAAGAAAATATCTTCAAGTTAAGAAAATTTGATTATAATAATTGAATTTTGGGCATATGACCCCCACTCTGTGTCTATTATGAAGCAACTGATACTGGATTAGCCATCCCTTCTGTTTACAACTAGAAAGTTAGGCAAAGCATATGATGTTTTCAGACTCTGGTTAATAAAAAGCACAGGCACTGATCTCTGAAAGATGGAAAAAAATGATCCCTCTGATCACCAAGACTTCCTGTCAAATGATGAGGCAGGAAGAAGAATGCAAGAAAAGTATAGAAATCTCACTAATCAGAGCTTGCAGTGGTTGAGGTATCTGAAATAGGAGGGCTGAGTAAGGGAGAAAAGATAATACACATAGATAAAACTCCAGAAACCTGAGCAGGACTATATTTGGTCTTCAGCAAAGTATAGTTGTCTATGACTGGGGGCACTTCACAAGATTAAGATAACTACCAAGTAACTATAAATCCAGTAACATTACAGCCAGAGTGTGTATGAGTTACAAACAGTCAGAATGAAGGGACCTTCATGCATACTCTGGATGTTCAACAGAGATCATAGAAAACCCATCATTAAGGGGAAGGTCTAGCCACCCTGGAGAGTAAAAGATATCCTAAAATAGCTATAATTAAACTTAAAAAACAAATATTAAAAAGATCAGGCTGGTTCCAAAGTAAGTTACTTTCTGACCAAAACAAACCCAATATTATTAAAAGGAAGACAATAAAACTTAGACAATCAATGGAAAGGAGGTCTATTATCATATTTTAAAGCCAGATAAGGTGTAATGTCATACAACTTAAGGCATTTGTAGAGATGTATTGGGAAGGAGCGGGGAGGGATAAGGGTTGGTAATTGGGAGGGGGCTCTTAGGGGTAAATCTAATTTTCAGAGTTTATATATATATGTTATATTACTTCATTAGAAGCTTGTTTGATTGTTCAACAAATAAATTTCTGAATTAAAAAAATAGATATGAAGTGTCCCTGAAAAACTCATGATTAGATTATGAGAGCTGTAACATGATCAGATCAGTGAATTAATTTGATTAGTTGATTAATAATTTGAAAAGACTACTGAACTGGGAGATCACTGTAGTAAGGTAGGATGTGGTTGGAGGAAGTAGGTCACTGGAGACATGCCTTTGGGTTTATATTTTGTCCCTGGTGTCTCCATCTTTCTCTGCTTCCCAGTTTACATAAACTGAGCAGCTTTCCTCCACCACACCCTTCCACAACAAGGATATCACACATTTCCTTGGGCCCAGAGCAATGGAGTTAGCTGACCATGAACTGAATCTCTGAAACCATTAGCTCAAATTAAACTTCTCCTCTAGGTTGTTCTTGTTAGGTGTTTTGGTCCCAATGAGAGAAAGCTGACCAACACAGAACTGGTACCAAGAAGTGGGTCTTTGCTGTGGCTAACCTGATCATGTGGTTCAGAACCCTTTGGAACTGGTTTTCAGGAGGAGTTTGGAAAAATTCAGGCTGCAGGATGGGGAAGTCATACAATATTGTAAGCAGAGATTGATGGGTGATTCGATTGTGACCTCTGAAGACTAGAATGTCAATAGGAATGCAGACAATGAAAACTGTGCTCAGATAGCTTCAGAGAATGAGAACTCTATTGGGAATTAGACAAGAGGCCATTGATAATACACCCTGGCAAAGAACTTGTTTACATGTTGCCTATGTCCTGAGACTTTATGTAAGGCTGAATCTAAAGATGATGGACAAATTAATCTGTTGGAGTAAATTTCAAGTCAGCATAGCATTCAGGTGGTGGCATGGATTTTGCTGGAAATTTTTAGCCAGGTTTACTGCGAGAATCTGAAACAGAAAACAGACAAAAAGATTTAGATATCTAGCAGTTTGGTCAGAACAGCATGTGTAAAACTGGAGCCAGAAAAGATTGCTGAAGAGATTACCACACTAAAGAGAAGCTAAGTATTTTGCACAGAATCAATAGGAAAGATACCTTGAGGACACTTCAAGAATCAACAAGACCACACCCATCAGAGGCTCAGGAATGTAAAAGAGCAAAGTTGCTGAACAGACTGTGGGAGCACACTGCTTGCACAAGTGTGAATGGGAAATTATTTCCCCAGGATTCACTTCACCTTTTTCAGCTTCCCAGACACAGTTCTCAGCAGCTACTGTGACCACTGCACAAGATGGCCCAACTAGTCTTGAGATGGTGGCAGACCTTGGAATCACCTGTATAGTACTAGTTCTTCAGGAAGGCAGGAGTTAGGAGATCATGGAGGCTTTTACTGATATTTTAAGGGAAAGCCTAGGATGCTGGTCAGAGTGTAATAGGATCAGAATCCTTGTGGGCTGTTTCTGAGAGGTCAATATATTGTGAGAAAGAAGCCAAAGTTACATTGTAAACACACAGGATTAAGAGATGCCAGTAACATGGAACATCTCCCAAGGAAAACTGCTGGCTGTGGACAGGAATAGCATAGGAGACAGACTATATGGGCTTCAACCAGCAGGGCCATAGAGGCAGAGCTACCCAAACCCTTTGAGATCATATCTCACTGCCATATCCCCAGATGCCAGACATGGAGCTACATGTTTGCTCAGCTGAATTTTGGACTTGATTTGGTCCCATCCTTTCTTTCTTTCCATTCCCCCATTCCTCTCCTTTGGAATGGGATATTTATTTTTTGCCATTACAGATTGGATATGTGTATCTTATTTTTGCTCTTTACTTGGGCTCACAGTTAAGATATTTTCTTTTTTAATTTTTTGAGTCTCAGATGAGACTTTGGATTTGGACTTTTGGGCAATGCTGTTAAGACTCTGGGGACTCCTGAAGATGGACTAAATGCATTTTGAGTTGTGAGAAAGACATGAGCTTTTGAGGACTAGGGGTAGAATGTTATGATTTGGTTATAAGGTGCCCCCCCCCAAAGTTCATGATTAGGTTATGAGACTGTGACCTAATCACTGTATTAATTCATTTGATGGATTAATAATTTCAAAGGACTACTAAACTGAGAGATACTGTAGTTAGGTAGAACATGGTTGGAGGAAATAGGTCACTGGAGGCATGCATTTGGGTTTAGATTTTGTCATTGGTCTCTTTCTCTCTCTCTCTCTTTTTCTCTCTTCTGCCTCACTCTTCTGCTATGATGCTCTGTCCTACTCAGACCCAAAACAATGGAATTAGCTGACCAGGGACTGAACCTCTGAAGCCATTAGCTCAAGATGAACTTTTCTTCTTTGAAGTTGTTTTGGTCAAGTATCTGACCAACAAAACAAAAGCTGACTAACAAAGTCAATATTGAAAATGTCCAACATCCAATAAAAATTTAGTAGACACATAAAGTAGTGGTAATATATGGTCCATAACCATAAAAATGAATCAATAAAATAAACCCAGAAATTACTGAAAGGATGAATCAGCAGACAAAGTTTTTAGTAGCCATAGGCTAAATAACCCTACTCTGAAGTACTTGGGACCCAAAGTGTTTCAGACTCTAAAGTTGTTTGGATTTGGGGATAGGTATATAGTTTTTAGGCTGAGCATCACTAATCTGAAAATTCAGAATCCAGAATGCCCTGAAATCTGAAATGATGGTGCTAAAAAGTTTTGGATTTCAGAGATCTTAAGGTTAGTGATGCTTACCCACCTTATAAATATGTTCAAGAACTGAGGAGAAATAATTTAAAAATAAGAAGATAAAATAAATGCATAAAGTAGGTCCAAATCCAATTGCTAATATATTAAATTAAAATTTTACTGAATAAGTTTAAAAGATTAGATGCTGTAAGAAAAAAGAGATTGGTGAAACAAATGGAGAATATAGATTTATACAAATAAATTAAATATTTTAGGTGGAATGGAAAACTCCTTGAAAAACACAAATCGCCAAAGATGAAAAAAGAAAAAAAGCAAATATAAACAACCCTGGATCTATTAGTGAAATTTAATCTATAAAATACCCCCCATTCACTTTTTACCACTCTGAACAAAACTTAAACCAAAATGGATGAAAGACTTAGGAATTAGATGGGAAACTTTGCAATTGTTAGAAGTAAGCGTGGCATCAACACTTCATCATCTAGGAGCTGGCACCGACTTTTCTAATAAGACCCCCAAAGTGCAAGAAATAAATCCAAGAATCAATAAGTGGGATGCCATTAAACTAGAAAACTTCTGCACAGCTAAAGAAATGATTAAGACTGTGAAGAGACAGCCTAAAGAATGGGAGAAAATCTTAGCCATCTACCCCTCTGATAGGGACTAACATCCAGAATATACAAAGAACTACAAAAAAAACAAAAACAAAAACAAAAAAATCACCAAATGGGCTAAAGAAGTGAACAGAAATTTCTCAATAGAAGAAACACAAATAACCAACAAATATAAGAAAAAATGTTCAATATCTCTAGCAAATAAGGGAAATGCAAATCAAAACTATATTAAGATTTCATCTCACTTCAGTTAGAATGGCAGAGATCAAAATCACAAACAATAGATGCTGGTAAGGTTGTGGGGAGAAAGGAACACTTCTGCATTGTTAGGACTACAAACTGGATCAACCACTTTGGAAAGCAGTATAGAGATGATTCAAAAAACTAGGGATGGAAACACCTTATGACCCAGCTATCCCACTCCTGGAGATCTTCCCAAAGGACCAAAACTCATCATATTACAGAGACACAGCCACATCCAGGTTTATAGCAGCACAATTCACAATAACTAGATTACAGAATCAACCCAGATGCCCATCACCAGATGAATGGATTAATAAATTGCGATATATTCATACAATGGAGTTCTACTCAGCTATTAAAAAGAATGAAATTATGGCATTTACTAGTAAATGGATGGAAATGGGGAATATCATGCTAAGTGAAATTAGCCAAACTCAGAAACTCAAAAGTCACATGTTTTCTCTCATTTGTGGAAGCTAGTGTAAAATAAAAGAAATGGGGAGGGGCTGGAGAGGTGGCTCAGCAGGTACAGCCCCTGCCTGGCATGTGTGAGGATGTGAGTTTGAACCCAAGCACAGCGTACACAACAAAGTGTCAGAGGAACAAACAAGTCACATGTAAAACTAAATAAAATTGATATTTTCTTTCTCTCTCTCCCTCTCTCACTGTCCCTGTCTCTTTAAAAGCAAAAATAGAAGAACTAAAGAAAGTCTAGTAGAGTACAGAAAGCAGAGTCGGGGGAGGAAGGAGGAAGAGAGTGGATGCAGGACAGTAGGGAAAGAATGGAGGGATAAGGGAGGAAGAGAAAAATAAATCTTGCACCCCTGGGAAACTAAGCAATTCCCACACAATCAATTTCAAGGGACGATCAGTAGAGGCAAGGGACCAGGGAACAGAAAGAGGGTGGAGAGGAGTCCTGGGGAGGTATTGGCCAAATTATATTGTTATATTGTGTGCACGCATGAATATGTAATAATAAATCCCATAATTACAAACAACTTTAATGCACTAATTAAAATAAATAAACAAATAAATAAAATCCCCCTCACACATAAATCCAGGTCCAGATGGCTTCACAAAACTGTATCAAATGTTTAAAGAAAAAGAGTCCCATTATACATAATTTTAAAAAGAAAACAGAGACATAGGGAGGACTGTTTAATAATAACAAGATGAAGAAAACCATTCCAACAAGAATTTATAGGCGTTAATGGAAGGGTGAATCTTTCAACAGGGTAGACCCATTGAGAATCTGAGGGTTAAACTTATAAAGAATTTCAGTAAAAGGTTATGGAGTTAATTTGGAGAATGACATGGAACGATAGGAGTCAAGGAATTTTTATGTCATGAAAATGCAAGCATGATTAAACCATACCATCAAAATCATTTCAGAGACTTTCAGGATTAGACAAAAAATAAAATAGATGATTCGTAACCAGTCATAGCACACATTCACTTCCAAATAAGGGTGCTTGGATTTTATTCCAGCAGCAGTTCAAGAGTCAATGAAAGTTATTGAGCGTGGGAATGGCACAATGAAATAGAAATTTTGGGATCTTGATGTGATTAAAGCCATTAGTACTAGAGGGAAGAAAATATGGTGACAAATATGACTGAAAATCTTGTCGTGGTCCGCTATGGGTCCTTGGGAATGGAAAGGAAGGATCAAGGTGGATTCAAAACACAGCAGCCCTGAATTTAATTTTTTTTCACAACCCTGGAGTGGTGGCTCAGCAGTTACAGTTACAGCACTTACCTGGCATGCACCAAGATGTGGGTCCAAACCCCAGCACCAAGTACACAATGAAGTGTCAGAGCAATGGAAGCCATGGTATTCTCTCTCTCTCTCTCTCACACACACACACACTGTCCCTCTCTCTTTAAAAAAACATAGGATAACGCAGATTGTAATTTTTAAGTCAAAAACAAACATTGTTTGTGGTGAAATTTTATTGGTAAGACCTTCTCTGTCTGAGAAGATGAGAAAATAAATATTACTTCAGTTTATGACTTGTTCTTCATCTAAGCACTTAAATTTAGTACCAAATATCTGTTCATGAAAATTATGTTAATAACCATGAAGTTCTCTCACACAATTTTAAAGAGGCCTAGATTTAAGTAAAGTTATAATGGGAAGAAATTGATCTATGTACATTGTACATTTCCAGGATTGTCAATTAATTTTTGGAAGATGGATTTATCCTCTGAATTGGCAAATGATCAATGCTGATTAAGTCAGATATATTTGATGGCATCCATCTTATTAGCTTTATTCATTTGCTTTGTTTTTAAGAAAGAGAGAAGGAGAGAAGGAGAGAGAGAAAGAGAATCAATTTTATTTATTTTTTCATCTGGCCTTCAATTCTTTGATACTTAGTTGTGTACATTGTGCTGAAGTTGGAACCTGGATCCTCCTGCATGCCAGGCAAGCACTCCAACAGCTGAGCCACCCTCCAGCCCCTATTCATTTGCTTTTAAAATGAAATCTGACTATGCATTTTGTCTGTCCTCAATTAACCGAGGTCCACCTGCACTTACATGTAAGGTAGCATCTAATCCTCTGGTATCCCTCTGCAAACTTTGTCAGAGGACTGAAGCAAACAAGAATTTGATTCATTGTGATTTTGCAACAATAATTAAACCACAGTGGAGAAAGCAGCGATTAACATTGTGAATTTTTTTAAGAGAGAGGGACAGCGAGAGAGAGAGAAAGAGAAGCAATTTTAATTTAGTTTTTCATGTGACCTTCGTTGCTCCAAGAAGGGCTGGAGCAGTGGCTCGGCAGCTACGGCACTTGCCTGGCATGCACGAGTTTTTGCGGGTTTGAATCCCAGCATCACGTCCATGAGGTCTCAGAGCAACAAAGGTCACACGAAAAACTAAATAAATATTGCTTCTCTCTCTCTCTCTCTCTCTCTCTCTGTCCTCTCACTATCCCTCTCTCTTTAAAAAAATAATAGTTTTCATGACAGTCTAAAGACAGTTTCCAGTTTCCATGATAGTCTTCATTAAAACAAAATGCCTTAAGACATGGTTAGGATACGCAGGATTATTACAAGTACTTTGAGAGTTTATTCTTCTGGGTAAGTATAGGAAATACTCACCCATCCCTTCATTCATTTGTTCTACAGAGGGTGCAGAACTTTGTTGTCCCTTGGGTAGTACCATAGTTTGAAGTGAGTGAGATTCAGGGACTGCCAGCCAGGGAAGGAGGAACGCACTCTAGGACTCCAGGAAATTACCAAGGTCATATTGTAAGCAAAAGCTCCTCACACAACACTTCTTGCTTGAAATCAACTTTTTAAAATTATGGAAATGACTAAATAGAGACTTCTCACCAGAGGACATTGATCAAGCCAATGAATACATGAGAAAGTGCTCTAAATCTCTAGTAATCAGAGAAATGCAAATGAAAACCACATTAAGATATCACCTTACACCAGTCAGAATGGCAAAGATGAAGAAAATAAACAATAATAGATGCTGGAGGAGCTGTGGAGAGATAGGCACACTAACATACTGTTGGTGGAGCTGCAGACTGGTAAAACCCCTCTGGAAAGCAGTGTGGAGAATCCTCAAAAAACTAGGGATGAGTCCACCATATGACCCTGCTATTACACTCCTGGATATCTTTCCAGGGGACTTAGAATCAGCACATTATAGTGACACAGCAATATCTATGTTCATAGCAGCACAATTTACTATTGCTAGGCTATGGAAACAACCCAGATGTTCCTCACTGGAAGAATGGATCCAAAAACTGTGGTACATTTATACCATGGAATATTACACAGCAATTAGAAACAATGATATTGCAGCCTTTGAAGGTAAATGGATGGCTATGGAAGAGATCATGCTGAGTAAAATCAGCTTA